>VURO01035666.1:4125-32791 GCA_015108175.1 Pelvicachromis taeniatus
GGTCATATGATTGTTGGGTTTTTCACTCTATGTATTATTGTAGGGTTTACCTTACAATGTATAGCGCCTTGAGGCGACTGTTGTTTTGATTTGGCGCTATATAAATAAAATTGAATTGAATTGCATTGAATTATTTCCTGGTTTGTTTATGTCCAAGTGGAGGGATTTTCTCTTTTATTTGAAGGTTTATGGATGAACTTGCTAGTATTTGTCTTTACAGGTGGACATTTAATTGTGTAAATGAGCTCCTGTTTGAGTATCTGAAGTTCATGTTGCTTGATCTAATAATATGTGTCCGAGGTTGCTTTGGATGGTTATAGGTGAGGCTGTGCTGCCAAGAACACAGACGTTTCTTTTTACTTTGTAATGTTTAGATTCAGTTTGGTTTTTATTAGTTTCGGTGTTAGTTTAGTTTTTTTTTGCTCATAAACACAACCAATCATGGTCACGTTCTCAATTTCAAACTGAGTATCAGAATGGAAAAGAAATTTGATTTAACAGACTCTGATTGTGGCGTGGATGAATGTTGGTCTGAGTATTTCTGTTGTGATTTTCCCACCCAACCATCTTTTTTTACAGAGAATGTCTTGTTGTTGGCAGAGGTCAGAGGAGAATGACCAAAACTGCTTCCAGCTGACAGGAAGGGAACGCCAACTCAAATAACCACGCGATTCAACCACGTTATGCAGAAGAGCATCTCAGCAGCAGCAGCAGCAGAAGACCACGCCGGCAGCCATTACTGTCAGATAACAACAGGAACCTGAGGCTACAGTTCACACGGGCTCATCAAAACTGGACAAAAGAAGGTTAGAAAACCGTTGCCTGGTCTGGTGAGTCTTGCTTTGTGCTGCAACATTCACACGGTAGGGTCAAAATTAGGTGTGAACAACATGAAAACATGGCTCGCCCTGCCTTTTTCAGGCTGCTGGTGGTGTAATAGCGTGGGGGATATGTTTTTAGAAAGTATAAAGTGGCCAATGAGAGCATTTGTAACGTGGGTGGTCTTTGTCAGGGGCAGATTTGAGAGGTTTAGGCTAGCTAGGCTAGCAATGCAAACACTTTACGACTTGTGGACATGCTAGTCTCTATAAACTTAGGTCCAGACCGTCCCGGTGCTTGTTGGACGAATATGACTGACAAAGACTAAAGAAGAGGACGTTCCTATCCATAAATAATGAGTTTTAGTGTTTTTCTGAATGTTGTTATTGTTATTTCACTTAAATACAATTTCTGATCACCTATTTTTGCTTAGTACATACGAAGAAGTCCTGCGATTTCTTGACAATTTCCCCACCTTAAATTGTCTTAATTGTCTTAAAATTGTTTGCAAAAAGTAACAAAGTTATAAGTTAAATGTTTAATATTTTACACTCCATTATCTGTTAAACTTCTTAGTTTTCAAACAGGAAACGAACGAGCTCTTAGAGTGAAATCACGACGTCTCGCTGCTTAACGTCTCCGTTTTTCTGCAACATTTATTTACATCACATATCAGCAGAATACAGTGTTACTCTTCACAGAAGATCAATAAAAAGACAAAAGTTTATCAGATGGCCCGTCTCTGACACAGCTTTTTCAAATCTGGGAATAATAAATGCAGGTACGCCCTTCCTCTTGACGTTCTTGAACTGCAGTTTCTTGTCCTCCGCTCTCCTCGGGACCGTTAAAACCTTCACGTGTGGCGTGAAAACACAGCACCGGAGTGTCTGCATCGCCGTCCACAGCACATTCACCACAGAATAAATACGATACGGTACAGATAGCCAACGCAAGCAGCAAAACAAATATCTGTGATAAGAATAAGTAGGCAAACAGATCATTTAGAAGCAAATATAAATGCAGAAATGTCCTAAAATGCTCATCTGAACACTGAAATATGATCTCAGTGGCGCCAGTTATGAAATTTGTTTTACAGCATGCAGAGTTAACCATGATTTTGGGGCCGTGAAGGATACTTAAAGGGAAATATGACAGAGATCACCTGAAGCAAGTCTCGACTGAGAATTTTATTTGTGCTTATAGTTTTTTTTCTTATTCTGCACTATGTAATATTAAGGTTATGAGACAATTTAATAGCTCATTCTACACAGGAATACGTGGAATATTAATGCCTACTTATATAGCAGGAGCAACCCTATGACGGAGAAATGACAGCTGATAGGGGAAAATAAGCATAAATGTGAGAGGAAGATGCAAGAGAGCCTGGAGACCTTTGAATTGCACTTTTTGCCTCAAAGTGCAGTCGTCACGGTAACGTGTGAGAAGTAAAACTAAAGTTTGGCTTCGTGAGGTCAAATCTGTGTATTCAGAGCAATAAACAGCTACAGCATCGACGGGAAAATGAAACCAGCAGTGCCGCTTCACACCGTAAGACCAGAAAATGAAAAAGCTCGAAAGTATTATAACCTCCACCGGCAGTTTTTTTTTTTTTTTAACAGCATCAAATAACCAGAAAATAACTTGAGACCAGCTTCTTCACACAAACGCTCCACTTCACAAAAAGCCAAAAGAGAAAAAAAAAACGGAGAAAAGAAAGGAAAAAAAGGCGAGAGACGCCTCGGCCGCATCCTCCTCTAACCCGAGCAATCAATGCGTCACAAAGCTCTGTGTGCTTTCACTTCTCCGGGGTTTCAGTGTCACTCTCAGCGGTTACGCCATTTTATCAATAACACTGACAGTTTTCCATAAAGCGGAGAAGTTACGAAGCCGGTGTGGTGTCCAAATCTCCTTGTATATCACAGGTCCAGACCCCGGGATGACCCTGTGGTGACAAAAAGCACATCGTATGTGTTTCTTTAAAAGAAAAAAAAACAACAACTCTAAAACCATTTCTGTGTGTGTTCAGTCTTTTCACCTTCATGTTAAACCTAATATCTCACAGCCAGCAGAATTGTTTTTACTGTATTTTATTTATTCTCACTCAACACATGTGATCCAACACTCGTTGTCCTGGTTTTCATCCCAAACCTTTTGAATTTTGGTTGAAATCAGGGCTCTGTCCACTTACAGTCATTATGAGAAAAGTCCTTTATTTAGGGCCTCCAAACTATCGCAAAGCAGGAAAAGCAGTTATCACTGTAGAGCGCAGCATTAAGATTTCCCTTAGCTAATTTAAGAGTAAAGAGTAGATTGAGGACATATGCTAATTTGCTTTCTAGTGTATATCAGTGAGACGATTGATACCAGTCTCACATCTGCCCATTAAGTTTACAGCAAGATGGTAGTTAGCTCAGCTAATCACTGAGCTAACTACACACAGAATAAAAGGGGAAAACAATCACCTTCGATCTGTCAAGAAGACACGAGCCACCTACCTTCACCTTTAAAACTGTCTAAAGGACATAAAAAGACTTGTTTGTTTTTTTAAAGAAGCAGAGTGTCCTTTGTCTCCCAGGTCAGGTTCCTCTCATGGCTTCCAGGTTTTGTACACACCTGTTGTGAGCTATAACTAAAGCATTAACTCAAAAGTGGCCAGCTTTACCTAAAAGAGGGCAGACACTTAGGTTGGCTCCATCTCGCTGTGGTGAAGCTCATAGACTGTATATAAAAGATGGATGGGCCGCCATTACATTACGCAATGATTTGTAGACTACCCATTGAAGCTTTGAGTTTGGTACTTCGTCCCTTGCAGTACTGTCCATACCTTTAATCATGTTAAACTCAGAGCCTCGGGCCTCACTTAGGCAGTCACTAGGAAAAACCAACCACTTGGAGAGCAGTTGCTGGAGGTTGCTCACTCACCAGGTGAAATTGAGATTGCTTTGGCTGCTAGCAGACTGCTGTTGATGCCTGTGGTTTACACGGAAGATGCCGACCTGTCTGCAAACACTTACCAACTACTTCCTGAGCTTTAGTCAAATTTGAAAAAGATGCAAACCAGACACACAGAACATTTGCCTTATTGATGCAAGCAACACATTTCAAAAACGAGATGCCTTTATTTGGTCACTGCATTTCTGGTTTACATAGCATTGTTAATATTTTTCCCACTGCTTGGTTTGTTTGCAGATAAGTCGCGGCTCCCATGCCAGCCACTGACAACCCTGGCAAACGGCTAGTGGCTAACGCAATCAAAGGGAGGCCTCTTTGAATGCTAACAACAAAAAGCAACCATGATCTCACTGGTTGAGGAATACAGATTCTTCCCTTGCCACTGGGGGTTGCCAGATGGTTGCAGATTGGTCTCTAACCCTGTGCAGCCGAGGTCTTTAAAAAACTGAAAGGCTGGAGCAAACTTTGAGCATGTATCTGATCTAAAGGTACTTGGGGGGACTGGCTTCCTTTTGCAGTGACCTTCATGTGGCCATTCACAGATCTGGAGGTTTTTGTTACTTGGGCTTTATTTTATAAGTGGAAGTTCAGCAGCAATAGATCACTGGCTCTGCAGTAGGGTGTCTCCCTGGTTATATCACCTATTTATGGAAAAATATACTCAGCATGAATGATGGATGTACTTTCCATGTCTGCAAAGTGAGAGCCAAGCAGAAGTAACTTAAACCTGCATTTTTTTAATGGCAGGATAGGCTCAGTCCGTCAGTCATTTTGGGTCACACTAATTTAAAAAAATTACATCTACCGTCATAAGCTCTCCTCGCTTCTCCTGCATTGACCTGTCAGTCAGTGATTTCTTTTACAAACTTGACTTTAATTCTGATTGGAAAGGTAAATTCTTTGAAATGGTTAGGACTGAAAACAAACTGTACAGCGAAGTTGTGGCGGGAACACCATCTACGTCAGCGGGAGGAGCAGCAGCGTGGGCAGGAAAAGAAGAAGAGGCCGGTTCGTCCGCAGGGTGGTCGTTGCCGCCGAGTTGGTGGGACGCTTCCTTTTGGGGCCGTTGCAGAGCGGGGTGTTGCAGCAGGAGATGCAGACTGAGTTCAACCTGCCGGTGCAGAACTGCTGGTAGCCAGAGGAGGCGATGAGGCAAGCCCCCGAGGATGCACACGATTTCCGATAATGTATCCCTGAAAAAATAATCAGGAGCTCTCTGAATTTTTCCAGTGTTCAAACAGAAAAAAATGTAAAAATAGTAAAAGAGATTCCAGAAGTTGGAAATGCATTAATCAAAAGTTGCACAGAAATGTGGATTCATTGTCCCTGCTGTAAAAAGATTGCTTAGACTGAACTTATAAGAGCCTCAGTACTTTATTGCACTATTTGGACTTTGAAAGTACTGATTTCCTGTCTCCTTTTATTAACTAACATTGTGCTGTGCAGGACTATGTGTTTCTGCAGTGTGTTGGAAAAATGCTTTTTATTCACTCTGCACATTTCTCTATCTGGTACCTATTGCTGTTATTTGTTATATGTTTTTCTACGGTATGCTTGATATAGGAAGCATTTTGTCATCTGTGTGGTATTCTTACTGTATTATTCCTGTGGTTGTTTCTGTTGTCTGCAAATGAAATATTCCCTTGCTGGACAATAAAAAAGTTTGGATTAAATCAAAGTCAGATAAATTCATTTCTGCAGCAGGAAGTTCCATTAAGTGGAAAGGCAGGAAAAATATGTGCATCTTAGCATTTTTCCTCCTTGATAGTGTTTGCATGGTATGTGGTAATAAGGCCCATGTTTCTACAGAACTGCTTCTCTGTCGAGGCAAAGCTTAAAATTACTGTCGTAGGCAATGCGATGAGGGATCAATGTCCTACTCAAGGACACCACGGAAGGCTACTTAGTCGCAGGCACTGAACCTATAACCTTCCATTTATAAGACACTTCATCAAGCCACCTGCTGTCTAAGATTTGACAACTAATAGGAAAAATCTGATTGGCCAAAAATTGATAACTTTGTTATTTGAAGGGATTTTGCAGGTAGCTACAGACGTAAGCACCCATGCAGTTCTTTAAATAAGAGTTAACATGACAAACTGATAGCTAGTTAGTGTTTGATACTAGTTTAAGCTAATTAATGAAATAAAAGAAATGAAAACATATATTTATTATATGGAAGAAATGGAAGTAATAGAAACAGAGACAGAATAAAATAGAAAAAAAAAATATTTTTCAACACTATAATAGAAAAGGCTTTTAGAAGAACTAGCCATTGTTTGTGCACATTTTGATTACGTTAGCCGGGGATGCTAAAGTGTAAACTTCCTCAAAATGTAATGAAAACCAGGTTAGAGTTAATAATTTCTGTTTATAATCTGAGAGCACCTTGGATGAAAGCTTTCACAGCTCTTTAAACAAGATTTAACTCAACAACCTTAAAGTTAATGATGACCTTTGGTCTTTGAAGAAATGCTATGCTAATACTTTTTGCACTTGGCTATGCTAGTTAGCAGATGTTAGCAGGTGTTAGCAGATAAATACACTACAAAATACTTTATGGAAACTTGGTTCTGCTACTGAATTTTAATTATTTAATTTAGCCATCCATAAATTTAAATTTTATATAGCGTCTCAAAAATTAATAACTTGAAATTTCAAATTAGACATGTCAAAATTTTAACTTTTTAACTCAAAATAATATTCTGGTGGAAAAAACAAATTAAACTTCCTACCTTACACTGCTCTGGATGCTAAATAGAAGTTTAAACATTACTCCCCTATTGTAGCTGTATCCACTTTTTATTATTATTTCATATTTATACATTTTTAGACAATAAATGTATGTTTATTAATTAATTTTTGCGTTTTCTCCCACATCACCCCTGCTAGGTTTCTGAGCTTTGGGGTTTTAAAAAAATGACTGCTTAAAAAATTATCCCAGCTCTTTTCCAAACTGTCGGTTTGTCACTCTGTAGACTGAGACATTTTATTTCCTGTAAGGCGGCACAAAACTAATCTAATCTCATGTCAGTGGCAGCTGAATGAAAGCCTCTTGTCTTTGACAAATGAGCTGAATGAAGTAGTTTCAGTCGGCTGGGGTTTTGGCTCAGCAAAAAAAAAAAAAAAACACAATACAAATGAGCCTTACATGAAAACGAGCCAGCAAATAAAAGCAAAGGATGGCAACGTTTACGTAGGTTTACAACTGGAACATTTTTACACACTGTACCACAGCCCAGCGTCCTACACCAGGGTCAGCCTACACATCAGTCAGTGCTACTCTTTCCTTCAAAGCAGAGCAAAGGAACTAAATTACAGATAACAATGTCTATTTCACTGAAAATCACAGGAGATTTCTCTTTTGGACCAGTCAATAAGACACACAACGATTAACAGGTATTTTGGGATGGAAGAAGTTGGGTTTCCTTGGGTACTTTCTTTTTTGTCACTAATGACAGAGAAAATGACAAACATCTGCAAACATCACAGTTAATTTAATGAGTTGTTTATGTAGGCTCCACTTACGTGACTCGAAAATAAAAGTCATGCTACGACCAAAACGAGCGTAGTCAATTACGGCAGCCTCACCTAAACGGCAGAGAAGAAAACTTGAGAAGTCACGTTCTCTCTGAGCGATGTGTGTTCAGTTTCAGCTCTGGTTTCCAGACGGTCACCTTCCTTCTTTCTACTGATAAACAGAAACTCTATCTTTGTACTTCTGGCTGGCTCAGACTGTGCATTAATCCTAGTCTCTCAACCTTTAAGGACTCTGTTCTGGAGGGCGTAAAGGAATGAGAACACCAAGAAAGACATTCCTCCATCAAGCATACATAAGTCTGTCTTCTCTGTAACGTTGGGGCCTCTACTGAGGAACTGCCAGACATCACAAGCTAACACCCCAACAGAATGAGAAGCAGCTTACCATCAGATTTGACCAGCACCTCCTTCTGGCACATGTCCTGTACATTGACGGTACAGTTGACGATGTAGTCCGGCGTGGAGCAGTCATTGTGCTTCATCTCCTCACACTGGTAGCACTGAATCTGAAGGGTGTCTCCTGTCACACAGAGTGGAAGCAGGATTGAAAAATGTTCATTTATTGCAGGACTTTCTTGTCCCCCCCGCCTACAGAGTTCTTCACGTGGATAATCAATCCTCCCGCTACAACTTAATAAGCAAAGGAATTTGTTTAACATTAGTTTTTTGTCAAATGTCAAAAACAGGGAGCTTATGAAAGGTGGCAAGATTGGTTTTATCTTGTGAAGGAAATGTGAAAGATGGACCTGGCCACTGTTATAGTGCCACAGGTTTGCAAACTCAAGATTAGCAACAGGTTATACGTTTATGTGCTTTAACAAATATGTGTTAAAGCACATAAACTGCATTCTTCTATTATGCAGCACTGAGCGATATAATGATGCTGTGTGATTAATGTGACTGTGAAAAGCGATGACATTTCTAGCAATATGATTTTTTTATTTTCCAATCGTCATTAAATAGAACTCGAATTTTGCGTTTGAGTCCAGAAACAAACACAAAAAGTGTTGACTGAGGTCGTGAAGCAAGGAGCGTCTGTACAATCTGAAAGGCAAAAAGCAGTCGCCCCCTGCTGGCCACTTAGAAAGATTGTGAATTAAGTCACTTTTTAGGAGCCAGGTCCGCAGACATTACCTGCTTTTAAACTCATCTTCAGTCCCAGTTTTACTTAACAACAAGTATCTGCAGCCATCTGTAAAACACGGGGGAGGCTCTGTCAGGCTTTGGGGCTGCGTTTCAGCCGGTGGTGTTGGAAATCAATTATGAGCACAGAAAACTACCATCAGATTTTGATCCACCGTGCAAAACCATCTGCAAAGGGTCTAATCGGCAACAGCTGCATTTTTTTGATTGACTGGCCTCTCCAGAGCCCGGACCTCAGTGACTCAGACAACAGGGTTTTTTCACACCTCCCACTCTTCTCAGTGGCGTTATGCACCATAGCAACTGGCCACCACAGGTGTGTGGTGATGTCACCCTTTTTCCCTCACTGTAAACCTCCTCATCCTGATCTCCATCCTGATCCTGTGGGTGTATACGGGCTTCAGCGTGTCCTCCTCAAACAGCGGCTTTAAAACAAGTCAGGATAGCCGTTATTCGCCATATGAACAGCACAGGCGACGACTGATGACTGCCAAGTGTCAGAGGAAGTCTGCTAGACTTTTCTTTCATTTAAAGCTGCTCTTCACAGGACTATTTTTCTTGGATTACTGATATTTGTCCACAGTATCAGTGAATCAGGGCTATGGGTTTATTTCCTCCCCCGTGTTCTCCCAGAGTTGAGTGATGCGCGCTCGTACAGATTTGAGCAAATATACCATTTGTTCAGTGGTATATTTGCTCCAAACATGACTAATGGCGCTCCACGAGAGCGCACTGTCATCTTTTTATCTCCCGCTCTGTGTTTTGACTTTACGCCTACAAGCAGATGGACAGTGACAAGGTCTCCTGACTGCACAAAGCACATAAAAGCACATGTTTTTCTTTTGCTCTCTTTTATTGGATGTCTCGAGTGTCAGCAGAGAGGTTATAAATTCACACAGAATAAGCCGTAAAGAAAACACATCAGCAAAGCTCAGAGTGGTTCCTCTTAATTCCCTAGCAACCCGTGGATTTTATAGCTGATAAAACTCCATTTACAACACAAAGCTGCCGCGCTAAATGTAATCTGCCAGTGCACAGATGACCCATGTGCATCCTTTTTCCCCGAGGTACTAAAACCAGAGTCCAGACTGCTACCACAACCTCTTGTAAACATACAACATGCACTTTATGTGGGTTTTTGCAAATTTCATCTGCCGCTTCTTTTAACTTACCAGCAGGGGCACCTGCAGACCCCACAGGAGCCGTTCAAAGACTTACTCAGTCCTCATTTCTCTAATAAATCATTCTGGTCTTTGCATGTTCTCCGTGCAGCTTTAAAAGATCGCCTCTAATTTACAGGTGGATGGGACTGTCAGTCATCACGGATGCAGCAGACATATTTCTCTTGTATCCATCAAACTAAATCGTGAGGATTCATTTAAAATAAATACATTCAGCCTTTATTTTGAAAATGACACCATAGGCCTTTATTAACTTTTATACTGTATGAGGAAAAATGAGCCCAGAAATCACAAAAATATTTATTCTTCTTCTATTGCCTGAAAGCCTGAGACGTGCTCTGCAGAGGTCTGTACAAACTGTGAGGCAAAAAGAAAGTGAGTGGAAGTAAATGTATGAATTAGACATCACAGTGCCCACTATGACTTTGCAGTCAAATCACTGCGTATGCTCACTTTGTGCTCCATGCCAGGATATCTTCATCAGGGCAGCTCAAAAATCCATCACCGCAGAAACGCCTGCCCTAAATATCCCACTCAAGTTTACAGATATCACTGGTGCAATCATTCATCTCCATCTTTAAAGATCCTCTTATCATCTCCACCACCACAACACCACCCTAATACAATTAAACCAAGCAGATACCTGCAGACTCCTGAAACCAGCGCAGCATCCAGCTCCAGAGCTCCGCTCATCACTTCTAACAAACTGCTCGAAATCCTCCGTTTTCTTAGTTCCGCTACAGAAAACAGAAGCTGATAAGAAAAACAAACCACACGCCTTTCGCAGCTTCTGTATCCTCTTAACTCCCATCATCTGACGCACTTCGGAACAACTAAATACTATCAGCGCGATGAGGCAGAAAGTCATGCAGCAGCGGGGACAAGCGGCTCGCACTTTTAAAGGGCGTCATTGGCGTGGATCGGTGTTACTATCGTCCCCACTTTGTTTCAAAATCAGCTCAGGGTGTGTGAGGTGTGTGGGGTGGGGAGGGGGGGGCACTCCTTCTCCAAAACCATAAATACTGCCTGCTGTTTCCCCCACTTATCTAAAAAGATCTGGAAAGCTTCTCTTTTTTATTTATTTGGCACAAAGACGAGTCACCAAAATGTTACACCGGCTTTAAAATAAAGTTCATCTCGACTCTGATGGCTCTAAACGAAGCATGCGGTCACTGTGCGTGGAAATGACTTCTATCTCCACACGAGACACTGCGGTCTCCCCAAAGTTGCACCTACCCGCATCGAGGAAGACTCCGAGCAAAGTCGCGAAAACGAGCAGACGCATTCTCTCCCAAATGACGCTCGGAGGGGAAACATGAGACCAAGAGAAGAAGAAGGGCGGGAAAACACGCGTGGATTCGCTCAGGTTGTTATAAGGCACGGAGGAGGTCGACCCGCCGCAGAGGAAGCCCGGACTCGGATCCGCTCATCCTCCCGGCTGACTGAAGTGACAGCGAAGAGAAAAGAGAGAGAGAGAGGAGGAGAAGTAGTAGAAGAAGAAGCTCCAGCTTAAAGTGCGCGTGTCCTCTCCACGCAGCGAGACTGGAGACAGATCCGGAGCGCAGAAATCATAAAGCGCAGCCACGTGACTGGAGCGCACAGTTGGCGTTTCCATTTCTCATCCTGTGCCCGCGCACTAATTGCGCATCATTACTAACCGCTTGTTATCCTCTCACCGTGACGCTTCTTCAGCGCTGGCGCGTGGATTTGGATAACAAATAAAATCCCCCGTGCGCAAAACTTGGACTGGCGCATTTTGGTGCTTCCTAACAGCTCGCCAGAATATTTCCGTGAATGGAATCTGGAGTCCCCGCAAAGGGAGACACTTTCCTCTCGTCTGCTTTTAAAATGTTTCAGTCATCTCAGACTCTCGGTGGCGTGGATCACATAAAACACGCACGCGACAGTAACGTGTATGTTTTATATGGCGTAAATAGTCCGCGTGCAGACGCACTTTTTTAAAAATATTAAACAATGTAATGGAGTCAGCTGTAGGGTGGGGTGGAAGGCCGCGGTGCGCGTTTATACTGTTAGTCTTATTCGGGCCATTTAACTTCTATTAATGACGCATCATTTCATCATTTTGCACCAGAAAGTCACTTAAATTACAAATGAATGAATAAATGTTTTTCTTGGTAAATCTGGAATTCCTGTTAATAAAAGGTTTACTTTGGAAAATAAAAGATCCAACATTTGTATCTGCCTGTGTGCGAGTGTGTGTGTCAATTCAATTTTATTTATATAGCACCAAACAATCACTTTACACTGTAAACACTCTACACTAATACACTGATTGATCTATTGATAACTATCACTGAATTAGAAAGCTCTACCTGCCTGTGTGCGCTGAGCTAAACTTCATTATTTAAGTAACATCTGTTAGTACAAACTACACAGAGCATAAAAATTATCTTTAAAACCCCAAACTTGTTAGATTAAAGTCAGACAATGCATCTTTTAAAATTTTAATAATGATCCAGTTTGGTTTTCTAAGTGCATACACAGAATATTGAGAGTAGCAGATCGCTGCCATCGCTGTTGCTCCAGTGTTTCGCTTCACTGCAAGGGTTGGGGGTCCTGGGCTTATTTATCTATGCTGTGAACACCACTGTTGGTGAACATGTGGCTAATTAAGTCATCAACCACTTCATTAGGCCCACCTGTTCAAGTGCTCATTAATGCAAATATCTATTCAGCCAATCACATGGCAGCAACTCAAAGCATTTAGGCGTGTAGCCAAGACGGCCTGCTGAGGTTCAAACTGAGCATCCGGGTGGAGAATAAAGGTGATTTAAGCGAGTTTGAATGTGTCGTGGTTGTCGGTCTGAGTGTTGGGATTTCCCTACACAACTATCTTTAGGGTTTACAGAGAATGTGTTGAAAAAGAGACAATATTCAGTGAGCAGCAGTTCTCTGAATTACAATTCTTTGTTGATGACCAGCCTGGTTAAAACAGGCAATGCTAACTAAACTAGCCACCGGCAGGTACTAGCAAGGCTCAACCTCAAAGACAACTTAGACATGTTAGTTAGTATTTGTGTGCTTGATTAGTACTTGTAAAATTAACAAACTTTTTATGGAAGGCTTTTGCTTAAAATCAAATATATATTATAATCAGTGTCTTGGTCACGGCACCATTTTAGTATTCGCAGCATTTTGTTGGTTTTGGCATCCGGACCCTTTGCAGGTCTCTGAAACTGACTTTGGACTACTTTTCAGTTTTTGAGTCATATTTTCAGTGCTGTGAAAATCCATTAAGTTCTGCACTTTGTGACTCATTTTTATTTTTGTAATACTGCTGTGTAGTCATCACCAAATCCTGTGACCTTTTCGTGAGATTTTAATACCGTCTTTTGTAATAATAAATCTGTGCGCCTATAACATGTTGTTCTCGTCTCTTATTTTCTCTCTTCTCGTTCTCCTAATCCTCTACCAGTTGCTTTCACTTCCTGAGACCTGGTCAGTTAGACCTCTTCCTGTTAAAAGAGAGTTCTTCCTTCCCACAGTCACCGGATGCTGCTCATAGGGGTTATTGCTCTAATATTGTCCAGTCTTTACATTCTAATTCACCTTGAGGAGGTGCACAGAACAAAAGATACTACTTAACCTCGACTTTAAATCTGCCACTGCTCGCGTGCTGATCAAATAACCTACAAGCCTATGCTTTAAGAGGCAGACATGGAGAAAGAGAAATCTTCCAAGCGTGCTTAAACTAATTGCGTTTATTTATATGCGTATAATTACCCATCAAGGGACTAATGGTTATAAATCCCTCTGCAGCAAGAGCTTTGAGCTTCAGCCCCTGCTGACAGATTGTGAGGGGGAAGTGGTGATTACACGCCACGAAACATTTTGGGGAGGGTTTTCTCCAAACCTGGATTTTCACACTCAAGGAAAGGTCGAATGAATCACCGCGCATAAAGGTGCACAAAGGTGCAACGTAGCACCTCCTTCATTATATTGCTCAGAAAAACACAGCGATCCTGCAGCTCAGGTTGAAATAGGAAATAGTTTCTCATATTTATTTAGGAAATAGTTACATAAAATATAGCATTAAAGTCTAGTGTAACAGACAAATTGCACACAGTAATAATAATAATAATAACAATAATATTAATTACCAAAGTAACACTGCTGGTAACTTTCTCTTTACAAAGGAAGGTTTAAGGAAAGAGGTGAAGCATGACAATCACACTACAGTCTGACAGTACAAAATGTGGATATAAATACTGGACATCTAGAAAAATACACAAGTCCTCTTCAGACTCTCTTCATACAATATTAACAGTTTCATAGAAAAATCGAAAACACAGTCGGCTCTGTTGATTAGCACCAGCTGGTCAAATTCCAGAGAGAAATTTGGCATAAGCCCACCTAAAGTTCAAATATGTCTTTTAAAATAAAGTGATAAAAAAAACATTTTAGCGTTAGCTCTTATTGATCAAAATAACATTTTTTTCTTTTTTTTAAAAAAACAGGAAGAAGAAGAACCCCCGAAAGAAACCACAAGACGCCAAACAGCAGACATAAAACAGGTTGAATGATTGGCAAACAATTGACATCTTTTTACCTTCTTTTTGTTCTTACTTGCATATATATTGATCAGCAATGCCCGTTCTGATATTAACTTAGATTCTTTTAATATATATACAACATAATATACAGCCACGAGAGGAAAGCTGAGGTTTCGGACAGTTCGGGTGTGCTATGCTACATGAGACTACATTTGGATGCTTGGAGCGCCGTTTGTCTACGCTTTCCCGATGGCTGCGTTTTCATTCTTACAATCGACTTTAGTCCAGTATGTTCCCTGAGCTACGGGCGACCACACCTTATATTTGCTTGTTTTATCTGTACCTGGTCTCGTTCGTTCATGTACCACGTGGAAACGTCCTCGTTAGAGAAGCTGCGGAGCTAGTTTGCCATCACCGGGTGTTTAACTGCTTAAAGAAAAACACAACAAGATTAAAATGATCGAAAATGACTCAAAAATAAAAACAATTTTAATTCCATCTTTGAAAAATATTGCTTCAGGAGAGTAGACAAAGATGAAACAGGTGGGTTTTTTTGGGTAACTTTTCAATGGACATAGCAGCAATCCATAAAATGACACCTCGGGTTTTAAAAGGGTTTCAAAAATGGAGTTTTATGCAAATATTGCCCATCCTGCTTGTCGTGTTTTCTTTTATTTTACACATCTTTGTACAGTATTTGTTACAGTGCAATGATAAGAAGTACCCCAGCATGGCGGGAGGAAGAGGAGGAGGGGTGGTCAGTAATGATACAAACGTGTATTGCTGTCCAGTCCACCACACCCAGAGTCAAATCTTTAAAAGTCTTTTTTTCTTTTCTGTTTTTAGGTTTCATCCTCGCGTCTGCAGCTCTTCTAAGTGCTTCGCGTTGTACGCCGAGAGGACCGGCGCTCGTCCTTTCGTGGCAGGGCTGTCACTCAGACGAGTCTTCTCCAAGATTAGCTGAAGGTTGAGATGAAATCAAGAGCAGATCCAAACCAAAACCAAGTCATTTTTACAATAAATGACACAAACTAGTGTTTAGGGCTGGGCGATCGGATAGTGACCGTCTCAGATTTAGTGCGGGAGATTTTTGGCGTTTTCTTGTTTTCTGCGTTGTAACTGTAGACGGTATAAAAGATGGACGTGGCTACGGTAATGTCATCTATTGCTTTCAGAAATTCAAACTTCTGATGTTTTTAAACAGCATTTGATGAGCGACGAACACGGCACAACCCGGGTAATGGTAACACTTCAAAGAATGTACACAACGGGCTTAAATATTTACTCAGTATGACCCGAATTAAGCAAGTGAGCTCATAAACTCGTCACGATAGTGTTTACTTATGTCAAGTCTCTGGGTTATTTTCCCATAAACTTCAACAGGACCACAAGACTTTCTGCAAATACAGGTGTCGCCCCCTGGTGGTTTTTAAGGAGTAATGCAGGTTTAAGGCACTTCTGCGTTGGCTTTATTTCTTTATTTTGTTTGTATAATGTCACTGTAAATAATTAACTGTAAAGTGCAATTGCTCCTTTTTGGGGTTTTTTGAGCAAGAGCGGAAAATTGTATACGCTAAAACAGCTAATAGTTTTTTTAACTACTAAAAAAAAAATTGTTTTGTACTGGGGAAAAAAAAGGGGTCAAGATAGTGCTGGCACTGGTTCGTTTCGTCTGTCTGAAAATCAAATTTAAATTATTTAAATTAACTTGTTGTCTTTCCATGCGCCACAGTTAAAGAAGAGTTAGCAAATGCTGTGCTTGGTTTGTATTGACCCTACAATGGTTCAGTCCAGTAACACGAAACACGAGTGTCTGTTTTTAAATATCCAAAACGTGTCACTTTAACTTGACAGTTTTTTTAATTCATTGTTTTTAAATTTGGGAATGGCTGCATTAAGATGCTAAGGTGTCCCTCAGGTTGCCAAAATAATTAGTTGTGGAGATGTGGCAGACGTTCATGTATCGCCCAACCTAAAACTGCCCAAAAATCCACCCCATAGGTCCACTGTGTCCTTCAACCTCCAGCCAATCAAGGCATGATTTCCAATCTGAAACCCAAGATTGGAAATCTTGGGTTTCAAAGAAAGAATTAAGGAGTCCAAAGACGGAAGAGAAATGTCTTGAAAACTGGACTCGGCCTCCACAGCCCTGCTTTGTCACACATCGTTGGACCCCTGGCTGGTGCAGGAAGAGAAGCTGTCGTACAGCGAGTCGCTGAGGGAGCCCACGGGATCCACCCCGGGCCTGCTCGCGAAGCTGGATGAGGATGAGGCCTCGTCCGCTTTGAAGCAGCTCTCCCCGCTCTTCCCCCCGTCAGCGTGGCAGTCAGCTCTGCGGCCGCCTGAGCCCGCGTCCGGATACAGGCTGCTGGAGCTGCTCTGATTCAGCTTGTTTAAGGACTCCAAAGAGAAGTCGAGCGAGAGCGGCTGGCTTGCGTTGACGGGCATCTTCTCCATGGGAATCTCCTTCTGCAGAGAGAACAAAAAGAAACGGCCATTAATGAAGAGCGAGGCATGCTAGTTTATGTTAAGGTAGATGCTGCAGTAGGAACTTTTGCACTGTCTCTACTGTAACAACAGTGAGTATGACAGTGATCTATTGTGAGAGTTTTGTCACGCTCAACGACCAAATGTACGTCTCGGGTGTTGGCAGGCATTCATCGCAGGGAATTTGGTCCCCTCGCCACTCTTCCTGATACATTAACCGTGCCATTCAGTGTTATTATTTCCTTTGCATTACCTCTAACCATCTGCTTTATAGGAACACATTAGTAAAAATGCTGCTGTTTGTTGACACTGCTTCAATTAGCAGGAGTGGTTTCATCTCTTAGCTGATGCCAAAATGTGCCGGACCAAGAAACACACCTTTAGCCAACTCAGCTGCAAAAACTGTAAAAGCATGCATTAGCCATCTGCTTCACTGTCACATGACCCATTGCCACACAATCACGGAGTAAAATAATCCCTTCAGAGGGAAAGCAAGACAACACATACACCTAAAAATAGTCTGTTCTTATTCATAATATACCTGCTTGCGAGTATCTTTTTAATGCATGTCTCAGAAGACACTTTAACAAGCTAGTTACTGTACCACTCAGCATCAAAACACCTCCTCAGAGGCTGTAAACAACTTTATTTCTGCAACAAATCGAGCCTGGGAGCACAACAGCTATCTTCATAGGTGCTTTTTGCAGGGGTAAGTACACAGAGGAGGAGCTGCAGGGGCTGGACAACCTCCAGGGACCCTCCAAACCTGGACCGTTTAGCATCTGGCTGCGAGCGGTGTCTCCCCTCGGACATAAATCCAGAACTACTTCACACAAAGAGCACAAACACGGCACTGTGATAGGGTTCAGAGTGTTTGTTTATGTAGCAAATATCTTGAAGTCATGGCTCGAATGGTGATGTGTGTTGCTGTTAGTCTAGTCCACACATAAGTTTGACATTTCCAGCCGTAGATTATTATATTATTATTACATTTATTTATTTTATTTAATTCTAAGGTCTTCCTGCTGCAGCAGTTGCCTGATCCGGGATTTCTTTCTCCTTATCAAGTAGCCTCGTCTCTTATCTTATCAAAATATTCCACTTGTGCAGTTTTTTAGCTCTTCTGTAGATGTATGCAGTGACAGCTTGCTGACTGAATGATATACACTTGAAACGACATTTATTTCTGTGAGACATGGCAGGCTGTTCGTGCTCGATACAGGGCTGTCACTGCTCTACAGTGACAACATTAGTGAATAATTCCCGGTCTTCTCAGTTTTTTTTTCTCCTACTAACAACCTAATTACATTCACATGACAAGCCAGGTGTAAACTATGTCATGATGAGGAAAGGATTGAGAGGAAAGAGAGGAAATAATTTGCCTCTAAATGCAGGATGAGAGCATCAAATTCTGGAAGAGTTTTAAACATGCAAATGTCAAAGAAAAAGCCTGCAAAGTTAAACGGGAAGGCTAAAAATGAAAGTAATCACCTCATATTGTGACCGATGCCGAATCAACACAAAACCCTAACATCTCACGAGGCCCATTAATCTGCACGGTGACTTTTGTTGGGAAGCGCAGTCGTCATAAATTTGTAAAAAAGGCCGAAATCAAAAGAAATACTAAAGGAAAAATGTGCCCAGAGGTGACGTGTGACTCGCATGTGACACAGCAGAGCAGGTTTTTTGTTTTCTTTGCAGGTGCGGAGGTTAACTTCCAAATTAAAAACAGGTGTTGAATGCAGATTAGACAGGATGAGTTTTAATTCAACAGCCACGCGTGCTTTTTCATAGCTTTCCTATTTTTGTGTCAGATTTTTGTCTGCTGTAAAAATAGAAAAAACTGTCGTTAAACGGCCTGGGGACAAAAAAAAAACAAAAAAAAACGTGAGTCTGTGATTAGCTGCGCGACAGTGAAAAACAGTCTTCAGATGCTGATTCTCTCAGCCAGCCTCCATTTGTCAGAAACAAGAGGAGAGAAAAAAAGGAGGGGGTGGCGGCTTCGCTATCGCTGATTGGGTTTGATTTCGGAGGAACACAATTACCAGCAGATCGAAGCTTCCCGGTGCAGGTCTCTGTACCACCTGCGGGCGCAGCCAAAATGATGGCTCCACACATAACTCAGGCTCCAGGCGGACGTCTCAGTGAGAGCTTCCTTCTTGAAAACACGAGGGCCCGAATCAGCAATTGGTTCTGCATCACATGCCAGTAATAGGATGTCTAAACTCAAATTCAGCAGACCTGCTCGCTACAAAAGCCGAGTGAAAGGGTCTTTTATTAAGACTCAAGCAAGAAACATTTTCTCGTTTTCCCCTGCTGTTATGTATTTTTCTTCCTTTACCTTAATATTCGGACTCGCACAGATGTTACACGTCTATGCTTTAGATTTGTAACCCTTCTCATGAAATCAAACTAATTGCATGCACACTGCTTTTAATGAGCCTGTAGTAGCCACACTGTAAATAAAAGATGGCAATAGTATCGGTTGCCATCTTGGTGTTTCCGGGGGGTTCGCTGTTTTACGGAGCCTTTCCTGGAATGAGAACACATCAGCAGCTGCAGGTAAGGCAAAACAATGGCTTTACCTTCTAAGGAGGCTGACGAGAGTCAAACTGCCCCAACGGCTGCTCATCACCTTCTACAGATGCACAACAGAGAGCATTCTCACAACCTGCATGACAGCCCTGTATGGTAGCCGCAACAAAGGTGACACGAATGTCCTCCAACATGTTCCAAAAGCAGCACAAACAAAAACTAAATAATTCGCCTCGTAAAGATGGCCAAGCAAAACCATGAAGACGACCACACACCTCGGACGCCATCTGTTCAGGCTCCTTCAAATCAGGCGTGCGCTTCAGAACTATTCAAACACATTGAGACTGACCGAAACACAGCTTCCTCCCCAGCTGAGCTCGACCCCATAGTAATTATGTAAGACTGCACAATTCATGTGCAGCTTCACTTCCTACCCCTCAGGACATACCTTCTTATGTGGATTTTATAATATGCAAAATAACTCATTTAAAGTGTGGTTTTCATACGATTACAACCCTCATGTATCTGTAAATGAGTCAGTAAACAGTGCTTAAATATTGCATTTACTGTATTTAATGCCTTAATTTTCTTATGCTGGCATACTGACAATGAAGAATCTTGAATCTTCTGTCCAGTGACAGTGATGCTGAGGTGAGCTGTTTAGTGCATGCTGAACTTTTCTGTCAATAAGTCCAGCTGTTTTTTGCCACTGTTAGCTGCAGTTAGCCTCTATTAGCCACTGTTAGCTGCTGTTAGCCCATATAAGCCACTGTTAGCCTCTATTAGCCACTGTTAGCTCCTATTATCTGACATCAGTGAAACCGTCTTCGATTGGATCGGACTCGGACACTTGGATTTGAGAATGTAAACTGTTATCAGAGGGAAAGTGTGATTTTTAGGACTCTCGGGCCTAACATTAGCTGGCATAATGTTAGCTTATAACCAGCTGTTGCTGTTGTTTAGCGTGCTTGTTGTCAGCTGTCCAGAGACAGGAGCGTCACATGTCTAATCTGCTGGTAAAAACAGTATCGGGAATAAATGAGTATATTTATGCACATTTTTGTGTGTTCAGGAGATGATGTTTGAGGATAACATTTTTATTAAAATGTTGTTGTTTTCTCTTTCCTTCATGTTTCTTGGTGAAGAGGACACATTCTCATATAATAAAACATTGACATGACGCCTCATATCTTGAGTCTGAATTTACAGTTCACTAGAAAACATAATTACACACTAATGGTGCATATTTATAACTATATTATTATTTTTTTCTATTTAATAAAGTAGCTGATGCAAAGCAGTTGGTCCAGAAGTAAACCACGGTTGAAAATTGCAACGACTGCCATTTACCGACGTATCAGTGAGTGTTAAATGGTTGGCTATGCTAACAGAGCCTGGTATGTACTTTCATGGTCGGTCATTATATATTTATACATAGATGGTGCTTTAATCCTGCATAACCTTGAACCTTAATACTATTTTGATAGATGAATTAAAGAAGCACTCGTCCAGTTTACAGTTGTTGTGAAAGGCTGTAAACGTGTTTATTTCTCCTGTAAAGTTGTGCATTTTTAACATGAAAGTATATAGACTATTGGCTTGCTTCTTTGGACTGGCCCAAAAAGATCCACCAAGAGAAGCTGGTTCATTAAATATATAATTTGCAATAAGATGACAGATATTATTATCTGCACTGTAAACCAATTAGCAAACCTTCCTGTCACTACGAGCCAAGATGGAGAGCTCAAGGACTTTGACATAGATGTTATTTGTTCATCCACGAGTCCACTGCTGGCATTTCAATTAAGTTTTGCCGAAAGGATGTGATGAGAAACAAAATGAATAGAAGCAGATCTGCATTCAGCCCATGGAGACATTATGAAGCGAGATTTGTGTTAATACTAACAAAACAATTTTTTTCCCCATGTTATCTGCAAGAAAATCAGAGCAGCTGTGGACAGACATCAAGTTGGGTTTTGAATGGTTATTAGAAACTATTCATGGCCAGTTTCAATGACGTGAAAGTGTATTCAGGCTGAACTGCTCTGAAAGGAGGCAACGAATCACAAGTCTGGTCAGTGTCAGGTTTGAGAAAAGTTTGGAGGGAGAAGTAATTGGAAAACTCATGTTCTATTGTTGCTGACGGAATTTCAGCAACTTCGTGTCCATGATGTCCCGTGATCGTAGAGTCTGGGCTACTTTACAATGAGGACAACAGTGGTGGTGGTGGGAGGGGAAATGCTAATATAACGTATTCATTGTCTCAGGCTATGTGTCGTATTTGCTGTCACCACTGTGCGAGTAATTTGATCGCGGGCCAGTGTAGTGGAAGCGCGATGGCGGCTTCTCGCTTTCTATTTCGGGGTCTCTTCCATCTGACTCTGGCGATGCTATCAGCCTGACAGTGACAGAGGGGGAAGCGCATATTCCTCCTGCTGATCTTTATTTGTACACTGATGCAGTTTGGGTTATCTAGCGGCCTTATTTCAAACTGCATGTCAACTGAAATGTTCCCCTAACCCTCGCCATGTAATTACTGCCCAAGGTAACAAGCTGTTCCACACTTGAGGAGTCTGCTGATTTGTGCGACACGGCAGGGTTTTGTTTGGACCTGCGCCACAGGAATATCACCGATGCCACACCTTGGCATGAGTTCTGATGCCATTTTCCTGCAGCAATATCCCAGACAAAGAGCAGAAATAAAGGGGGGGAAAGTAATGAGTAAGCAGGAAAAGCAATAAAGAGCACAAAAGTTAGTTCAAGGAGGACAAAAACAAGATGGAAGGAGACAAAGGAAACCTGTTTAGAGCGAAAGCGGGAGAAGTCAACTGGGAAGAAAGACAAAGAGAGTTGTATGGGAGACAGAAATAGAGAGAGGCCAAACTGAAGGGGAAGACAGGCAAAGACACGTGGGAGAAAGAGAGACTGGGAGGAAGGAGAGGATAGAAAGGAGAAGGGGGCGGGGGCCGCCGTTAGCGGGGCTGTCAGGTGCTGTCAGGATGATGAATGGGAGGCCAGCACGGGCTGTGAGGGCCCTGATGGGAGCCGCTGAGCTTTACATCACTCTCCTGAGTGTTTGTGAAAGGTTATTAAAGGCGCTTAAATCACGGGGCTCTGACACAGGCCCGCTACCAGCCACCAAACTTCCCCAAACTAAAGCCGGCGACAGTCAAATGCTCCCGAGCCACGACAAAAGGAGAGCGGCTGCACAGGTGTGGACGTGCACAGCCAGGGGTGAGGAGGTGATGACACTCAGATAGATTGTCTTTTTCAGAGGAATAATACGGGGTAAATGGGTTCACAAGCAGTCATCCATCATTACGGCCGGTCCACGGCTGACGAATAAGGTTATTGTCAACAGGAATGCTGTTTAAATCAGTGGAATTAGCCGCTAGTAAAATCACAGCAAACGTACACGGTGCGGTAGGATGCGTCAATAAGTGGTTCCCATCGGAGTATGTCAATTTACTACGCAGCAGTATTAAGGTGGAGTCAAACTTTACAGGTTAAATATTACAACTGTTCATTTTTATTCGTATTTTGTTTTTTTTTTACTGGCGTTTTGTCTAAAAACTGTAAGTTTACGATCCTGTATGTACCTAAGAAAACATTTAGATGGACTCGAGTGTGCTGTTGTTGCATTTGAAACACCTTTGACCTTTCATTAAAGCTAATCAGACTCGCCCTTCATCTTTATTTGGGGTTTGAAAAGTCACATTTTGCATGGACAGGTACTTAAACCCACTGGTGACTTAATTAGGTACATGTGTTTAACTGCTTGTTAATGCAAATACCTAGTCAGTATCAGCCAATCACAGGGCACATGCATGCATAGATCCAACCTGTCTTGTAGCAATGGACATAACCAAACTCAGTTGGTACTAAAGGAGCCCAAAGTGTACTAAGAAACAGGTACTAGCAAGATGTAACTACTAAAGCGTCTGCTGAGTGTATATAGCACTTTTTACTCTGAGCAGTTTTTACTACAAGTACTTCTTATTCTCTGTCTTTAAGCACTTTGTCCAACATTCGTTCTGATTTGGGACCAACTTGGGCTCAGTATCTCGCTCAAAGACAGTTTGACATGCAAACCACTCACTTTGGATTAACAGACAACCAGCTTTACCGCGTGAGAAACAGGACTTGAGATCTAAGCTAAAGGTAGTAGGAACAGATCTCATTCGTCGTATTATCTGGTTAGCCTAGCAGACCGGTGTGGATACTGGTGTTGGCATCCACCTTCCAGTGAAAGCAGCCAGGCTCTTAAATTGGGGGAAAATTGGTTAAAGGCATAAAAATAGCTTTTAGCTGCTGGGTGGAAAGTTGTTTATTTCTTCTGTAAAACTGGACGTCTATGGGGAACGAGTCATTTTCAGAGCCAGTAGAAAAACTGCAGTTTCTGAAATGTCGTTGTTTGTGTTATTCACGCATGGAGCATGCTGCTTTATTTGAACTTGTTTCTGTACACATGACTACCATAATACCTATAGCATTAAAAAAAAAAACTATGCATTTCATACCAAAAGCAAAGTGTCTTGAAACTAGAGTTAGAAACCTGCCCTGTGGTCTACAAGTAAATTACTCCTCATAACAGTGTCAGCTAAACATCGATATATTATTGAGTAAGTTGTTTCTTTAATCTCTTGGATCAGTTCATAAACCTCTTTGGTATATTTTCAGTGCTACGACACACAAAGTCATTACTCCCAAGTCCCAAGCTGTGGTCCTAAAGTACGTGCTCAGAAACAGGGAATAGTAGAATTAGGCACATCTACAGTGTTAATATAATCTCACAGCTGTGACACAATACTAAGCAGCTTTATGACAGCAAGTTTTCAGGGGCCTCACTCTGACAAGGCGTGCTTCTCGGGTGTTTCAGGGGTTGAACTTCTGACCTCGCATTATTGCAGCAGTCCCTGTAAGTGTTGCAAGCTAACGCTCAACTGGGAAACGTAGCCTTCCGCATCCAATTACATGACAAGCAGGTCTGAGGATGAGCCAAACACAGCCTTGCTTGTCCTGCTTGAGTCCGTTGCGTGTGGGCTAATGGAGCTGTGCTTGCAGCTTGGCCGCACGGCGCCGCTTCAAAAACTTCCCGTTCGATGCTTTGCCTCTCCGCCGGGACTGGGATCAGAATCAGAAATCTCTCTCTTTCTGTTTCCTCGCTTGTAGTTCGAGTGCAGTCGCTGAACTTTGCTTTGTTAAATGGCGACTCGGCCTCTGTACAATAATGTAATACTTGATCGAAACGCTGCGTTTGCTTGACTTGGCAGAGTCAGCAAACTGACCTCGGAGCTTAGGGGGATTCGTTTGTGCTCGAGTGCCGCTCTCGGGACACTCGGGTGGAGTGTTTACTTGCTGAATCACACTGGACTTACGACTCACTGCATCACCTACACCCAGTGCAAGCTGTCATAATAATCTGCAGCGTGGTTGAGATGGAGGCTGCATGTGCACAAAAAACCTTGAGTGTTTTATGGTGGGAATGAAATCTACATTCAAAAATTGCTTAATTTATTCCAATTTGTGGGTGCAAATGATTACAAATAGATTCGATCTGATCTCATTTTAAATTCCAAGATGACTCCAGAGGTCGAGAACCAGCCCACGCCACAAATTTAGATTTTTCTCCCCCATCTCTAATAGACAATAGTTTTTCTTAAAAAGTCGTGTTGAGTAAGGCCTTTTCTTTCTTTTTTTAAATTATGGATTTTTATGTCAGGGCTGCTGCTACTGGGGCAGGCGCACTGTAAGAGAGTTTGTCCCACAGAGCCGGCATATTGCAGGCTGCAGGCCATTTCATGGTCTCTGATTCTAATTTGTCATTCAGCAGCGTTAAATACTTGTAGGCATATACCCGCTGACACAAGAGGGTGAGGCGATCGAAAGCAATTAGGCGGATTTTTTTTCCTGTGAAAATCTGCAAACGATTCCAAACGGCCGAAGAGAAAAACCTTGGGAGCGCAAACAACTCCAGCGGGAAGAAGGAAGAAAAACCCTTGGAGTTTTAGCGACTTTGAAAGAGCTCTTGTGCTTCGGGAGTCTGACCATCTGAGGAGTCTCCTTGCCGAAGTTTGCGACAAACACGAGAATCCTAACGGTCCAATTTATTCTTCCTCCCTCTGCCTCCGCTGCAAGGAACGAAAATTATGCATCTTCCATCCTGGGAAGACTTTCATTGAGGTCAGGCGCCGTTTTTCTGACTCAATACTCATCCCCTTTATGCTGCATAAAGAAGCATACATCTGGGAGCTGCATGGCTTTTAACACTTTAAAGTGCCTCTTTCTGGGCTACGCTAAGAGCCAATTGATTTATCCTAGAACAACAAACACAGGGCGCACTGCATTTTCTCTTTCTAATGGTATTCTGAGGCTTACCAATCAATAATAACTATTAATATACAGAACATTCACCCTCCAGATTTAAACACTCAGAAAGTGACCTGCTGGACGGCTTCCTGGACAGGAAGGCGTAACACGAATAAAATGCTTGATGGGAATCGGCAGCAAGCCTGTAAAACAGCTGTTAATGAGCACATCTGAATAGCGGGGGAACAATGAGGAGTTTGAATACTCACGCTGAGCCTGTCTCCTGCTTTTCCATCAAGGGCCGACTCCTTGTGCAGCAGGTTGTACTGCGAAATCTTCCTGCTGTCCTTCTCCAGGTGCGAGAACATGTCGTGTTGGTAGTAGTCCATGATTGACAGGGATTTTTCCACACTTCTTCTCTTCAGGGTGTCCTCATTCTGCTCGACTGGAAACGGAGGAAACAGATTCACAAAAAAGGCATTTTTTGTTCAACTTGATCCAACTTCTACAAAAGATAACGACTGAGGAAGCTTCATCAAAGATTCAGCGACTACAACTTTCAACCACACCTGAGTCATTCCTCTTAGCTCTGTTGATCAGGGTCTTTTGTGGCGAGCCCAAAGTGCTTCCCGTCCCCTCGGGTTCAGTCTCGGTGTCGCTGCTGCTGCCTGAGTACGTGCACACTCGCAAGGCTCTTTCCTATTCACAGACAGCAAAAAAGTCATTTTAAAACAGAGGCATAAAGCGCTTTCAAAGCCATATGGGTGCTATTATGCAGTCTGGTTTTTGCAGAGAGGAGATACCAGAAAAAAACTTTATATATAGCCCTCACGACAAAGTTAACTTTTTGCAAAACTAGTTAACTTTTTGTCCTTTTTTAGCTCAGTAGCAATTTTAGTTATTCATATGTAGATACCTACAGTATTGATAAGGCAACATTAAAAAACAATCATTAAGGTTACAGAGTCACAAAGGCCTGGAGATTGAATTGCGACCGCCAGGGAGCCATAGCTCCTGATCCCAAACCCCTCAAAGTGTCCCTAAGCAACTATACTAACCCTATAAATGCCTCTGATGTGGTGCTAAAGCAACTAAACAGCATGCAATAAGGCACTGTGTCAGTGCATATGACTGTGTCTTGTAGTGTAAAGATCTTTAAGTCCTTAGTCACACAGGTCTAGAGATTAGTCGGCAACCCACCTAGCAACCAAGAATCACTTGTTTGGCAATTTAATTTTGCTTTCTAAGTGAAACTAGCTGCAAAGAGGTTTACTGTGCTCAAGGAATAACCTCCTTTCGATTGCTTTGGTCTCCGGTGGTTGCTGCAGTTGCCAATTAGTCTGCAAGCACTCGTCAACTACTTGCTAAGTGGTAGTGAAACTGTGAAAAGTGTGAAACAAACCAGAAACAGAGATTATTTAGTGCCAAACAAAAACCCTTCTGAAAACATAAGTGTGGACAAATACACATTTTTCACTCATGACCGGAGGTTGCCAAGAGGTTGCAGACCAGTCTCTAGGCCTGTGTGATCTTACCTACTGGGGAGAGTAAAGTCTACAGTACTTCCAGGTTACTTAAAAAAAAAACCCCAACTATTTTTCTTTAATTGTCTTCCTGCGCACTTTGGACATGGACTAACTGCAGAAACACCTGATCCTAAACACACTTTATCCAGTGAAGTGGTGGTGTGAGTATCTGTACATTGTGCATCATGCTGTATATATTAGCCAGATCTCTCTGATCTCAATGGGACTTGCTGGTGAAATAAAGGTAATAATTAGCTTGTGCATGTCGGTTATACAGTCAGATTGGAGTGTATCCTGCATCTGAATGTATTCTCCTCCACCACATAATCAGGAACAAGCTCATTAATCCCCCTTGGAGTGACAGTTTCAGCTGACCTAAAAGCTAGGCATTGATGCTGTGTACCTGAAGCACTGGCATCATTATCCTTCTCAACACACATACACACTGCATTTTGCTGGGATGCTATTATGTTCTCCTTTCAACCATATATTCAAGATAAAGTGAATACTTCCATAAAGAAAAGCCTGTCGTTTCTGCCATCTCACTAGCTTAGCAGGTCTGAAGAAACGCATTACATTTTTGAACTGTAACTGCTCAATTCAAAAGTAATTAACTGCAAAGCTGGGTCCTTTTGCTACAACAAAAACAGACATTTCTAAGAATCTCCTTCTCAACACGTTACAGCAAACAGTTGGTAAGTACACCGCCTCCCTGGTGACATTCGTGGGAAAAATGCTAGTGTGTGGCTACCACTTTATTACCTCATTACTCAAAAACAAGCAATGATAATTTTCAACTCTGCAGCTAATGAAAGAATTTCATCTTTGAAACAGTGTAAAGTTTGCGGCAGTCTTTGGATATCTCTCTGACCTCCACAAAGTACCACAAATATGTCAACTTTGACTAAGTGTAATGTAAACAACTTACACCAGGTATATCGTGGTCCTTGGATTTCATCTTCCTCTCTGCTTCTGTCTCTTTGTCCTCAGTGGAACCTGAGATGTTGCTTCGCGGGGCACAAAAACTCAACCTCTTTGTCTGGACTGCATCTAGAAATCAAGGGATGATGGTGATGAAGGTGATGCGGCGATAGTGACCACTGAATTTTACAACAAGAGCTGAACTAACATGTGACCAAGTGGATTACCTGTGCAAACAGAGCCTGGAATATCCACTGGCAACTAGAAACATGCATGATGGTTCAGTATTTGAACAGTAATTAAATTGTGTGATCACCCCATTAGAGCACTTTGCTCTCACACTGCAGGCTTACTTGTTGTTCCTAGAGTATTTAAAAGTAGAATGGGAGGCAGAGCCTTCAGTTTTCAGGCCCCTCTTCTATGGAACCAGCTTCCAGTTTGGATTCGGGAGACAGACACTATCTCTACTTTTAAGATTAGACTTAAAACTTTCCTTTTTGCTAAAGCATATAGTTAGGGCTGGATCAGGTGACCCTGAATCCTCCCTTAGTTATGCTGCGATAGGTTCAGACTGCTGGGGGACCCCCTTGATTTATTGAGTTTTTCCTTTTCAGTCACCTTTCTCATTCACCATGTGTTAATAGATCTCCCTGCATTCAACCATACTTGTTATTAATCTCTGGCTCTCTTCCACAGCATGTCTTTATCCTGTCTTCCTTCTTTCACCCCAACCGGTCGC
>VURO01035668.1:0-13505 GCA_015108175.1 Pelvicachromis taeniatus
GTAGTTTTTTTTGTGTTTTTGTTGGTGTTTTTGTTTTTTTTTTTTTTTTTTTTTTCTTAAACCTGTGTGTGTGTGTGTGTGTGTGTGTGTGTGTGTGTGTGTGTGTGTGTGTGTGTGTGTGTGTGTGTGTGTGTGTGCATAGACATTTACTGGTCACTTCATTAGGTGCACTTGTTCAGTGCCTCATTAATACAAATATCTAATGAGCCAAGTCTGAGTAAACTGAGAAAACACTGATCTACTGGGATTTTCCCACACAACCATCTCTAGGGTTTACAGAGAATGTTCTGAAAAGAGAAAATATCCAGTGAGCTGCGGTTCTCTGTGCCAAAAAGCCTTGCTGATGCCAGAGGTCAGGGGCGAATGGCCAGACTGCTTTGAGCTGACAGGAAGGCAAGAGCAAGTTAAATAACCACTCATTCCAACTAAGGTATGCAGAAAAGCATCTCTGTATGCACAACATGTCAAACCTTGAAGCACCTGGGCTACAGCAGGAAAAAAAGTATACAAGGCACCATTCCTGTTAGGTAAGAACAGGAAACTAAGGCTCCAATTCACACAGCCTCACCAAAAGTGGACAATAGAAGATTGGAAAACATTGCTTGGGCTGATGAGTCTCAATTTCATTCAGATGATAGGGTCAGAATTCAGCATAAACAACATGAAAGCATGGATCCATCCTGCCTGGTATCAGTGGTTCAGGCTGCTGATGGTGCTGTAATGGTTTAGGGAATTTTCTTGGCATGCTTTGGGCCTCTTAGTGCCAACTGAGCATCATTTAAGAAAACAAATAAAAGATACACGGTGAATCTATCGAAATGTAGGTCAACATGATAGCGTCATCAGACCACTGTCTGTTTATTTTACCAGTTTTATTTTCACATCTTGAGAACCTCTGCTTTGGGGTTACTTTGGAGAAAGTGATCAACTTTTAGCCAAACAAAGTGAAGATCAGATGTACTATAAGTGAGAACAAATAACATGAATAATAAATCTGTGTAGCCAAAGTTTGATAGAACAGTGAACAGTACTTTATTCCACTTTGCCATAGAGCACCATAACGGTCAAACATGTACTGGTAAAACATTACTAATCCACTCAGTAACACAAGCAGGCATGCTAGCCAGTTTTAATGAATGTTGCATGGGTACTGTTTACTGTGCACTGATCCAGTACGTACACTGTACCACTGGTGTACATTCACCTGCAATGGAACAAGAGTCCTCATTAAAATTCACTACATTTATCTTCTCTTCAAATGATTATTTTACATCTTACACTCTCAGCCCCAACTGGTTGTGGCAAATTGCTGTGTCTATTTCTGCTTCAGGTTTTTCGCTTCTTAAAAGGGAGTTTTTCCTTCCCACTGTCACCAAGTGCTTGCTTGATTGTTGGGGTTTTCTCTCACCGTGAGGGTGACTGTTATTGATATATATACATATATATCAGAAATTAATCTTAAACCCCAATTCTATATTTTTGACCATTTGTAGAAATGTGTCTCCATTAGATAAAGTGGGCTCGCTTGTTGAGCGCTAAAGCAAAAAAAAAATAAAAATGGAAGACTTATTCTTTATTGTGAAATAGTCACATCAGACCTGCATGATGTTTCCTAGCTTGGAGTTTGCATGTTCTCCTAAGATCCGTTTGAGGCTGCTTTGTAAGCTCCAAAGCCAATCACATGCATATTAGATGCACTGGAAACTGTATGACTATCTTTCTTTGTCAGTCTATTTCTGCTCCTCCCCCTGCTTTCTGCTCGCATGTAGGCTGGGATAGACATCAGACACCTGTGACTTTGAAAAATAATATTATCATGATGATTATCATAAAAAGACTAAACAAAGAGGTTAGGGAATGAAACATAGACCATAGACGAGAAGTAATAAACTAAATATATTTCGAAATAATTCATGGATTTAAAGAAACACGGTAGAGCGGCAGCATCTGTACCTGGGGTGAATGGGCCATCACAAAGCTGAGCTTTCATCTGCAGGAAACATAAACAAATGGCTTTGTTCTTTCAAAGCAGAGAGGGGCGAAAGCCACAACAAACAGGGTGAATGTGTGTGTGTGTGCACGCACGTGAAAAGACGAGAGAAGAAGAGGAGCAGAGAGAGAAAGCAGAGAAAGAGAGATCAAAGCAGGGGGTATGTTTTTGAATCTCTGTGTGGGAGGTGGAGCCTCACCTACCCAGAATGCCTTGCCTCACTCCTTGCAGCCCACTCAGGTTTTTAGGAGCATCACTTTTCTTTGCAGCCAGCAAATTATGATACTACCTCTTCATCAGTCATCTCCAGCTATTCTGAGAGAGTCTTGAAATGGTGACTTGATGTGAAGTCAGTCTCTGATCTGTGATGCATAACCTGTATCTCCCACTCACAGTTCAACACTGCTGACAATGGAGTGATGAAGTGCGCTGGATGAAAAGTCTACTAAAATGCCAGCTAGAGTCTTGGTTGAATCTTACCGTAGAAGATTCCACTCTAAGTTGGATCAGAGCCCGTCTCCCCTTTTCCCAGTCTCATGGCAGGGATCGAAACATCCCTTTTTAACTTGGCGTGAGAAGCTGCTAACAGATGTCTGTGCGTCCACACGGAGGGAATGCTGTGCCCTCTCACACACACATGAAAAGCCTTGAAAGACTCTCCACTGCGTTGACAGTGTCTTAAGGCAGTGTTTATCTTTGGCAGGCTGAAGAAAACAAAGCCATCGATTTCTAATCCTAATCCCCTTCTACCGCTTCTCTCCTATTGATCATCTAGCCATCCTTAATGAGATGGATGAATAGAGGGATGGAGGGCTGATGAAGGACAAAACTTTCCCTGACAGTGTGCCTCCGTGCTTTGCCTCTGCCTGTGTCTTCTTAATCTGTCTCTTTTGCTTGTGGGGTTCTCGGCAATTTAACGTGGTTTGCAGTGGAACATAAAACAAGTCCAGCTTGGTACTTTTGTGGAGCTTTATCAAAACTAGAAACCTGCAGAGCTGTCAAGGTTGTGCCTGTATATGAAAATGGAATAAGATGGACAAATGCACTAAACACATAAGAGGCACAAAGATGCATGCAGAGCGAGGCTGGTCTGAGTTCTGCAAATACACCACTTATCACTTATTACGTTTCTCCTCTGCCCTTTTATACAGAGTCAAACAAGCATTCCCTCATCCACCTGATCTTAAATCAGATATTGCTGAAGCTCAGGACTGGATGATTGAAAAGTGGATTCGTTCCATACTTATTCCAGATAAGACAAATGTTATATGTTATGGGCACATTGACGAAAATAGGTTTCAGATTTATTTCAGTTATTAGACATTTTCCTCCTTCAATTCAAATCAGTTTAATTCAATTCAATTTGATTCAACTGGCACCAAATCACAACAACAATAATCGCAGGGTGCTTTATATTGAAAGGTAAAGATCCTACAATAATACAAAGAATATCTCAGGAATCAGATGATTCTCCATGAGCAAGAAGTTGGCAACAGTGGGAGTGGAAAACTCCCTTTTAACAGGAAGATGCCTTAGCCAGAAAAAAGCTCAGTGAGACACTGTGGAAGTAATGTGAGGAAATAATGATCTCCTGAGTACAGAGGTGGGAACATTATTCGTTTTTCTGCTAAGGGTACAGGGTACAGGATGATTTCAGCACATTGAGGAGACAATGAATATGGCCATGTGCTGTACTGTAAAACCTGGACTAGGACCTCCTTCTCTTAATCAGAGAACTGTAGATTCTGTCTGAATGAGTCTTCCAGCATTACAATACATCCCACCAAGGAAACAAAGGAGCGGATGAGGAAGAAGCAAGAAGTCCGCAGAACTTAGGCCTATAGAAAATCTGCGGAGGGAGCTGAAACTTCAAGTTGCCAAGCAGCATCCAAGAAATCTAAAGGATTTAGAGAATTTATGTGCAGAGGACATCGTGACATTTGTGTAAACTTGGTGATCATCTACAAGAAATTTTTCTCTGTTATGCTTAAGAACAAAGATTTCTCCAGAAAGTACTAAGTCATGTTTGGGTTATTAATGAAATACTTACTTCACTCAGTAACATGCAAATCAATATGTAACTTTTATTTAATATATTTTTTTCTGAACTTTTGGTTCATATTCTATCACCATTACAATGAAACTACCATAAAAATGAGACACTATTCATTTCTTTGAAAGGTGCTAATAAAGCAAAAACAGTATTACTGTCAAATCCATCTGGACCCCAGTTATTGCACTGAGGGTTGAATCCTTGACCTCCTGTCCATCATGCAGGCATCATTAAAAAGAAGGGTAATCATATAGGCTAACCTAACACATCATGATCCTTGTAAAAAATATTGCTCCATGACCCTATAAAGCCTAAATCTGAACAATGTCACAATGTCAACACTGAATCAGGTTGTAAAGAACCCGAGAAAGAGCCACCACAGGATATTGATGGTGGCGATCCTGTGATGGTATTTGTGTTTATTGTCCAAACCTGTAGGATTAATCTTAATCACTGTGGTATTCCCTTTCTATTGGGTGAGGTCCATGGACCACACCCACCCACATTCTTTAGGATTTACTTCTGAGCTCACAGCCTCCTGGATTAATCCTAAAGTGGCTACTATCTTCATTAAAAAGGCATAAAAAATTCATTTTTTAAAAAAGACACAAAGGGGTAATCGAATCATTGCACTGCAGCCGAGAAGAGTTTCCATCTAAGCAAAACCGAGTCTTGTATTACAAAGATTGCTTTGCTTGCAGAACTTTGGAGAAAATCAGGTGGTTTTTGGATATTTAATGCATGCCCCTGCAAAAATGGCACCCTGGGGATCGTTTTCCCTAAGTGTGTGATAATGGCCGCAACAGAAGTTATTAATAGCAGGCTAATGTGTGTCAGATGCTACCTGTCCAGCAGCAGCAGGGGAGAGAGAGAGCCAGGACACGAGTGACTGGCCAGCATAATGAGTGGGACATGGACTGCCAACTTAGGCAGCTGCTTCTCCAGTGGTACTGAATGCTGCGCGTTTGTGTGTCTGGATGTGAGTGTGTACATAAATTTGTCTCTGCTCATTCCTTTTTTCTCTGATTTTTATATATAAAACGCTCAACTGCAGCCGATTGAAATACAGCCGCATTCACACATACGCTTGGCACGCTCACAGCCTTACATGCACATGTGCACACAGACGCAACCTCATCGGGCTTACCGTGGGAATGCCTGTGGCACTATGTCAGTTACTGAGGTGATGCTTTTAATCCTGAAACAAATCTAGACTTTGTGTTGTGCGTCTCCAGCTGTGCGTGAGCGAGCGTGCCCGTGTACAAAGCACAATCTCGCTCCCATTAGATTACGGCTGGCTGCACAGCAAAGATACCCCACTGCCACTCCCACATGGAAGAGCGGGTAGGATTAGTCGGCTCTGTACCCACCCTAATCTAGGGACAAAAACCCACTATCACCTCCCACTGAGACACGTAGACAGAAAGATTCAATTTGATCTGCCCTTCTCAATATAACAAGAGTGTCTTTTAGGGTTAAAATATCTACTGCTCACTCTACCGTCAGTCAATGTGGATTCAGCACTAAACTGTGTCCTTTTTTATCCCTGTGATTGATCAATTTGAGGACAATTTGGAACACCTACAGGCAGAGCTTTATAGTGATAAATGCACAAAAATGGGCCTTAAAAGTGGAATATCTTTGCTAAAGAAAACTCATAGACTTCTGGATATGCAAAGGCGCATCAGTACTTAGGGCTAAATAAGCTAACGCTAACGTACTGATGGTTCAAATCTTAGTGTTGTGACATGCTAACGTTTGGTACTTGACACCAAACACATAGTAGAGTTGCTCCTGATGGAAATTTAAGTAGTTTTTCTTAAAAAAAAAAGAAAAGTTAATTGGTCAAAGTCAGAGCAGGAAAAAATCAACATGGTGACACTGGAGCAAAAACCAAAAGATGACATCATCTTTGAATCACAAATGTCTGTATTACATTTCATCACTGTCCGTTAAACAGCTGCTGACATTTCACCAACCAAGAAGACTCAAACTCCTGAACCTATCACTAGTAAACACCTGCCCTACTGGCAGTAAAGTTTTGACTTTACCTACTGATGCTAATTTAACATGAGCTTTCCACAGTGGCGATGAAACAATGTGAAAACATGCGCTAAAGGTTAAAACATGTTGACATTCCACGTGAAACCTCCTTAAAGGTTGGGAGCCGCGGTTTAAAAGTTGCGATTGATACAGAAAAACTATGTCTGGCTAATAATGCGACGATTTCAAATTGAAAGCAACACAGTGAAGCAAGCAACAAGTCAGATCGAGTTGTTTTTATCAGTGGGGCCTGATGTCTTAAGAGTGGACTGGAATGACTGAAGCTGAGATACAGTGTTTCCATGACTTTAGACAAAAAAAAGTGAGATACGGGAGAGAAGTGGGAGCGACTGATGAGACAGGCTTTTTCCCGTGCCTTTGCCTGATGGCGCCACTATAGGAAATATCAGGTAATCACCGAAATCAGCAGGATTCAAATTTCTAAGTGACGACAAAACCAACAGAGTCACCTGCAGAGCACATCTACCAGCTTAGTCATACATGCTTTAACCATACAGCCAAGTTTGAAACAGTGGATAGATAGTGAGTTTATTCATCCTTTTTTTTTAATAAGACAGCTGCTACTCTGTTTCTTTTTTCTCCAGGTAGAGTTCGGTGCATTGATGCATCATTCCAAAAGGCTACCTGCTAAATGTGGTGTCAGTGTCTCATTATTTGACGAAAGCTGCCTGCTTCATTGCTCCGAGCCAACACGACTCTTTTCCCTCTGTCTCTCTCTTCCTCTTTCTGTCTCTTACTCAGAGGCTTCCGCCTCATTAACCACCATCAGCATTTTGCTTGCTGTGTGTGATTTGGACGTACTGAGAGGGAGGCAGGGGGGTCGTGTGTGTGTGTATTCGCTTCTTGTATGTGCGCAGGCAACTCTCATTAGGACGGAAAAACATTGACATTTTTTGCCAGAATGAAACCCAATCATATCTTTGCCTTTTTTATATATATATCAAAGGGTTCCTCCAATCAACTCCCTGGTGTGTGCGTTTGTGTGTGTTGGAGTATACACATATATATGCAGTGTATGCTTGTGTAATGGTGTAGCGGGAGACAGATGTTTGCTGATTTGACATGTTTGCACTGCAGGCTCAGCCCAATTTAGTAAAAAAAAAAAAAACCCCAAAAAAACAAGAAAAGAAAGAAAGAAACCAAAAAAAAAAAGAGGAAGCATGAGGCCACACAGACGCTCTTGGTGACAGCCCACAATAATTTCCTCTTCTTTTAATTTCAGTTTGTTTTCTCCTCACAGTTTTTCCTTTCTCCCACTCTGTCTCCTTCTTTTCTCTTCTTCTGTCTCTTTTCTCTTTCGTACCCACTCAAACGCAACACTGTGTGCGATAACACCAGCAGACTTTCAGCTGGGTGTTCTTCTGGAGTTGTTTTCCTTGTTACAGGCACCTCTGACTAAGTCTCAACTTTCACAGAGGACACTTTCTTCTGCCAAAACCGAGAAATCATCAACATAAAGAGCCCGGAGAGTGCATTACAGTGGACTTTAAATATATTACAGTTCCAAACTTCTGTTCAAACACAATTAAAAGCCTACATACACTGATGGTTTGGCATTTATTGCAATGCAATATGGCACTCATTACAACATTTCTCAGTGTTTCTAGTTTACTATGCACAAACTAGATTAAAAAAAAAGATCATAAATAAACAAACTGCTTCATGTATCTATTTCTTAGCATCAAACAAGTGACAAGTACACGGACACCGATGGACAACATCCTAATCTAAATGTCTACGTCAACAGAATCAAAAGTTCATACAGTTCAAAATAAAAACATGAATATAAAAAAAAAAGAAGAAGACAAGCGAAATCATACAGTTGGTTAGCATGATCCTCCTGCATGAAACTAGTAAGAGCTCGTAATGATACATTCTGTCTCCCGCTCCGTCTTTAACGTTGCATATTCAGGTTATTCAATTATCGCTGACATCGTGACGAGGGAGATTTCATGTAGGATGCACTCACGCTACGCACACCGCACGAACACACGCACGAACACAGACACACGAGCAAACAAAATACATTTTGTTCAAGTCGAGCACAAAAGCAGCCAAAGGGACAAAATAGGTTGGAAGCCATTCTGCTTATGCACATGTCAGCCTTCAGCAAACAGATGAGAAAACAAGGAGAAGAAGCGAAACTGGATGAGAGGATGAGGCTTCAGTCTAAGCTGCCGGTAGCTTAACGCTATTGGCGACCACGTCCAGATCACGGTTTATAGAAAACTCCACAGGATGGAAGTTCACAAAAAGTGCTGCTTTTCTCTCTTCCTTGCTTCGTCTCGCTTTGCGTTTCTACTTTACGCCGCTCCTTTGTATTTCCACTGGTGAAAAGTCTCTCTAAAGTGCACAGATGAGGTAAATGAAACAGGTTTGTATCCGTTCGTCAGCTCAGACTGGAACCATAGTGTGCTGCATGTGTTGCATTTGAGAGAATATTTCTTGCTGCACACTAGCAATTAGTATGTCCTGATGTGACGGTGTGATTATTCCAACTCTGTCCATCTCCCTGTGGGTGCACAGACAGAGAGAAATGTTCAGACACACAAAGGCACAATATGCAGTATTTAAGGGATAAGGCTGGCTGTTATTTTCTTTTGATCACAAGCCTACTTATTCTAAATTGACCGACACTTTGACTTTCACCACACACAAACATTTGGAGATATTTAGGGTTTCGCATCTGCTCAACCATGCATTTAAATCACTGGGTAATAACAGGCCAGCGGTCTATCAATTAAACTACAGCCATAATATGAAGACTTTATGTTACTTAATATACTTTATGCCTCTCCACCGCAGAACATCATTGTCTCCCAGCACTAAAAGAGTAAAGCAACAAGAAACCACATGCTAATACAAACAAAGACTGTATATAAAAGATGACCACCACAGCTAAAGTGATGTCATGGATCGGTCTGGGGGCTCCCATTTTCAGGGCTTGATATATTACAGTTATCAACATTTTGTTATTTTTTATAGCAGACGTGATGAGTGAGGAGTGGGTGTGGCTTTAAAGTGGAGGACGCTGCTTGCTTGCACGTTAATGATTTCTCAGTTGGAGTGTAGCCACGTACAAAAACAACAAAAACAAATATCTGCCTTTACCATCTTTTCTTTTTTCATTTAAATGGGACTAAGATTTACAAAATAAACATCACTCTTTGTTAAAAAGGTCTTTGTACTAGTGACTCAGTTTACAGGTTTGTAAATCTAGAAAAAAAGACTTGGACCTTTTGTATGGAGTGATTGAACCCTGCTGACTATTAGAAAGAATCGAGCATTTCAGAACTGATGCTGAAATGAAGAAGCGGAGGAGGATGGATGGATGCGTCATAGTCCCATGGTTCTGAGTAGTCTGTGATTTTTTTAGTGTTATAACTTCCTTTGGTTTTGGGTTGTTTTGATTTTAGTTATACATAGAGATATATTTCATTTTTTTGGATACTGCGTTCTGGTTCCTGAGTTAATTTATTGCCTTTATAATCCCCCCCAGTGTTTCCCTCTTCCTTCTCTTCCTAGTAATTTGTGCCTTCTATGTATCGTCATCTCTCTACTTTTATCAGTGTTATTTGTCTTTTGGTTAATTCCTAGTTAACGTTGAAGGTTAGTTTTAATTTCTTTCGTTTCCGTCTCTGTGATTGTCTGTTTATTCCTGCTTTTTTCACCTGGGATTCATTCTTTCCACCTCTATTCTGCTGTGTAATTAGCTCCCAGCGTATTTAGTGTCATTGTCTTCTTCCCTGTCACGACGCATTTTTATAATCTCAGTTGTTTCTGCACTCCCTCTTTCTGCTCGGTTCTAGTTTTAGGCTTCGTTTTTACCTTTTAGACTCTCTGCCAACAAAGGCTCTTTTGCATTTTAACCTCCCCTGCTTCTGTGTCTCACACTGGGTTTGTCTCATCACCAGTCATCACAGAAGCTTGCATCCTTCCTTTATATACAGTCTAGAAATGCAAAACAAGTCTGTTTCAATGTGAATGTGAGCTAAACTCGCCGCTAATGAGAACACCCAATTAACAAAAAAGAAGCCTTTGTAAGATTATGAGGTGATGCTAGCTTTTGAAATGTTTTTGGTTAAATATAACAAGGCTTACAAACTGAGCGTACTTTAAAAAGACCGTAAAACGGATCATCACTGATGTTTTTCAGTGAATAAGAATTGAAATCATTAAAGTGTTAAATATTACAGGACAGAATGAAAGTTGCAATTATACAGAATAAATAAATTTCTTGCACCTTGTTTCAGCTTTACATGACACTGAATTTTGATTCAGAAATACGAGTGGGTTTCTGTTGCTAGTTTTAACTCGATTATGCCTATTGCGTAAAAAAAAAAAAAATCACAGATTCCATTTTTAAGACATTTTTAATGCCAGAGTGGCTCCTATTTCAATCCATTTTAATATGAAGGTACACTTACTGGTGTGTGAGAGCCAGGAGACTGTCAAGGCTGGTGTAACCTGCTGCTGCAAGGGTGTCTCTGTACCTCTCCAACCCAATGGACTGCAGCCACTCACACAGCGACCACTCGGGCACACACATCTCCGGTATGACCGACACACACACCTCTGAACCCACCCCTGACTCCAATATTGTGCCTGTGGGTCTATATGTGCAGAAAAAAAAAAACAGCAGGTTGGTGGTGGCAAGGGATTGAAATAGGAGTGTGAAATCATAACTGAAGAAAAAAAATCATAAAGATGTAGGAGTGGGTGTGAGTACAGTATGAATGTGGATATGTGTGGATATGCATGTACTTGCTCCTTTGCTTGTGGAAATTTATGTCTTTGCTTTCATGCACTGTAAGTACCTTTCTCCTCCTGTCCGGCGCAAAGTCCCAGGGTTGCGTATGAGTTTATCCAACATGTTGAGGATCTGGCTGAATGTGGGTCTCTCTGCGCGATCCCTCTCCCAACAGTCCAACATGAGCTGGTGTAGCACCACAGGGCAGTCCATGGGCGCAGGCAGTCGGTAGCCCTCTTCTATTGCTTTGATCACCTTAAGGAAGGTTTCACATTCTCATCAGAACAAAACCCAAGATGTTCCAAAAACTTGGTCACACGCGAACATTGTTAAACGCAGACCAAACAAGAACAAACAAGAAAATGTCAGGCTGCAGCTGTGCATGTTTAAATGGCCATTTGAAGCTATAAGATGGGCTTCAATGATTACTTAGCAGCCGACTTGGTTAGCATTGGTAATTATCCTCATGCAGAACACAGTTCATGTGTTGCTTTTGAAGAAGCATAAAACGTCCATTTACTAATTGTCTTTCTTTTCAAAGCAGTAACATTAGCAGCGTATCTGTTAGCTTTTATGACGGATGACAGGATGACAAATATCATTATGATTCATTCTCTGCGAACCACAAATATCTGGCTAAAATCTTATGGCAGCCCATCTAAAACCTGTACAGTCACTTAGCTAAAAAAAAATAAAAAAATGCTGTGGCGTATACTTACTGTCACAATATACTTTGTTTTAGACTTTTAAATAAATCAGTGGTTTTTATAAGGAAATGATGAAAATTGTGAAACTACCGTTTAAAGTTCACGAAAAGCAAAGCAAATTCTTCTCCCTGAAGATTTATTACTCGCTTGTTGTTTTCCAAGCTGTCTCACCACTAACTGCAATTGATTTTGATTCCCTGCAGATGTTTGCAGCTTTGCATTTTCCTGTGAGCAGTGCAGATATCAAGCAGCACATGTCTGCAACACACTCTGTAAACTTTTGCAATACTAAAATGCTACTCAGTCAAAACCTGTCTTGGTATAAAAAAGTATAAAACGTGTTGCATATCCATGAAGAGAAAAACAAGGTTTAAAAAAGTACTTCACTTGTGTCTGGTAGTGAAGATAAATTACACCATTAATCTATGCACTACAAAAAAATAAGCTAATAAAGTGCACAGTGCACCTCTGCTTGTACTAATTTCCCCTTTTAATACTTGGACAAAATAAAAATCGACTAAATGTCCGAACAAAGCTGCCGATAAAATCCATCACATTGCAAACCTGTCCACACGTGACGTTACTTATTTGAACTACTCCAAATGAACTGAAACGGAGCATGCTTTTATGTTAACAGAGCAAACCTGTTCTGTAACACGATTTTCCTTCATATGTCAATAAATATGTCATTTAAATAAAATCTCCTCGAACAGATCAAGTTATATTTTACATCCACTTCCCCTTCTATTACCAGCTCACAACACCAAATGCACATTTGCAGCACATGATGATAAATAATTTAATCACTTCATCTCTTTACCCTCAATATAATTAGCTTATGAATTCTTGAGCTATGCCTAAAATGCTTGTTCTGTGAGGTCACAGTGACGTTTATCCAGAAAATCAGTCTAATCTAATCAGCCCGCCCTTGAATCCAAGTAAACAGATGTAATGAAATCCTCTCCCGCCACAGTGACCTTCACCTTTGAACGTTTGTGCCAGACTTCCGCTGAAGGCATTCCTGAGATATCACGTTAACAAGTAAGAGAGAGACTAATGATGGATGGAAAACCAGAAAACATAGTGCCTCCAGCTGCGTCTGTCGCTGGTGCAGTCCTAAAAGCACAATTACTGCCTGGCTTGGCTTAGGAATAACTCTAAGCAGCCAATTCATATAAGTCTCAGTATTTATCTTCAATAAAATGTCCTTTGATTGCTTTCAGCTAACCCAAGGATCTCAAACCCAGATTTTGAACATTTTACAAACAGCACAGAGGTCAAAGACACTGTTCATAGAGCAGCACACAGAGGACAGTTTATATGCAAAAGAAGTGGAGTGTGTTATGTAGATTTAAGTCCCATTTCCTGTGTGAACATTAGCAAAAGTTTAATTTGACTTCTAGAGAAAGTCAAAGCTCAAAACTTGTTTGTGGAAAATTCTAATTAATGTTAATGCTTGTGGCTCAAAAGTTGTAGGAAAAATATCTCATTTTAGCCTCAGAGTTGATCACATGTCCAAAAAACACATCTTTATGTTAAATCATATTTTACTTTCACTGTTTCGTCTAGGATGAAAATAATTCATACATATCAAGAATTAGAGCATTCTTTTTTCTTTTTCTCTTGAAGGCATCGCATGGATTCGATAATATTAAAATTACTCACATCTTGGTTGTTCATGTCCCAGTAGGGTCTCTCTCCATATGAAACCACCTCCCACATAACGATACCATAACTCCACACATCGCTGGCTGTGGTGAACTTCCTGTAGGCTATAGCTTCTGGAGCAGTCCATCTGATGGGGATTTTCCCCCCAGGAGAAAGATAAGTCCCAGTGGCCTCCTAATACAGCAGTAAAAGTCACACTGGTTAATTGAATAATTTATGTTTTTTATGATTTCATTTAATCAGTCGGGGGGGGGGGGGGGGGGGGGGGGCTCC
>VURO01035669.1:0-11640 GCA_015108175.1 Pelvicachromis taeniatus
AGTCGCTTTAACACAGAGCAAGGATAGTGGATTAAGAAACTATGACTGTGATTAATATTTTAAAATAATATAATTGCAGTAAGTAATGCCTGTTTTAGTGTTAATTTGACCACTACTTTAAAACAGCTTTTTATCCTTTACGGGCACGAGTATTAATGGCTTCACATTCATGTAACAGTTCTATGGACACACAAAAATACTGTTATATTTAAAGTCATCCTGCTTGTTTGATTATTTAAGGACAATATTCATAACTTTATGTCTCACTCACTTAAAAGAAAAAGCTCAATGTTAACGAGTGAGGAAAAAAAAGTCTTATTTGGCCTTTGGAGCTGTAAGGAATGTGAAACATGTTAAATTATGCCAACAAACACAAAGCAGCTTACGTTTTCAGGGTGTCTATTTCTGTGGACTGTTCTCAGCATGAAACGCTGGGAACATTAAGATGTCAGGAAGGAGAAAAAAACTTGGACTGTCCCTTAAATCTCCTCCCAACAGGACTGCCCGACCTGGTGCCAGACCCATATGCCATCCAAGCAGGTACCTATGTCCAGCGCATGCAGATGTACGCGCTCCGCTGTGCGGCTGAGGAGAACTGTCTGGCCAGGTAATTCGAGGTGCCAGAAGTGATTCACCCTTTGAGTATGAACAGAGCAGCACGTAGACACTGAGGCAGACACACACACACACTTATGTCCTCTGTTTTGTTTTTTTCGTTTTACATGCTTAAAAACAACTCTTAGCTGTTTTAGCATTCAATTATGTCCGTGTAAGCTGACAAGCGTGCTGGGATAACTGTTTTGAATAGAGAGTTACAAAAGTGTTTGATCACATTACGTAGCAATGATTGTCCAACATCACTGTCCAACATCATATCCTGCCAACACATAAATGTTCTGGGTTGGTTTTCCCAAAAGCATGAAGCACACTGGAACAAACCCTTTGCGCTCTGTTACTTTTAAGAAAAGTAGACCCAGGAGCTCAGCCAGTCGCACTTTTCCAGTGCAGCTTACCCCTTTTTCTCCTGTGATCCATCCAAGGTCGGCTTATGGACCCGCTGTGCGAGACATCGACTTTAGAGTCCTCCTGCGGTTTCCACAGAAAGTAAAGAACCAAGGCACCGCTGACTTCCTCCCTTTCAAGCCCAGATATCAGTGGGACTGGCACAGCTGTCACCAGTGAGTTTGATGACCACTAAATCCTTTTTCTTCTAAACAAAAAAAACAGGGCTTAGTGAGGCTCCATTCAGACATGATAAACCAGGAAGAACACCAAATCGTCAAAATTCACTTAAGACAATAAAGCTGTGGGTGTTTTTTTAGACATTCCTGACAAAATATCTGCGACGGATTCTTTTCCATCTCTTTTGCCCCCTCAGGCACTACCACAGCATGGACGCCTTCAGCAACTACGACCTGCTGGATGTTATCACAGGACGGAAAGTGGCCGAGGGACACAAGGCCAGTTTCTGTCTGGAGGACACAAACTGCGATCCTGGATTCAGGCGACGCTATGCATGTACAGCTCACACGCAGGTAACACACCGCCATGTGTCATGTGATCTAACGGCGCAAGGACTGAGGTCTTTTTTACACGAGAGCTGATGAAACAGATGAAGAAAGAAGACACTCAGTCCAGTTAGGTTTATTTGACGTAAAACAGCAACATGCCTTCATCCTCCCACACCTTTTCAGAGTCGAGATGCTTACAGATTTACAACAGTCCTCACACGATTTCACAGCCCGATTTCATTTGAGGGCAGGGTGGAGATCAAGTCTTTGTAACATGAAGAATCCTCCATACGTTTGTGGCAGCAGTAGACATGCTGCTATTGCTGACCTATGCACCTCTGGTGCTGCAGGGAGGCTGACGTCTACTCGGCTTCATGCTGTTTCCTGGGTGTTGTTCCCCCACCCTCTGTTCTCTGCATTACCCTGTCAAATACAGACTAAAACAGCAGCAGAGACTCGCTATATATAAACTATCACCACCTTTGTGCCATTATTTTACTAAATAAACACTTTTTTTTTTAACATTGCACTCTCAAGGATTCTGGTATATTTGAGGTCTTCAAGTTCATGGTGAGATCAGCTCAGTCAGACACGTTGGGTGTAAAATGATTTATTACAGCAGCAGAAAAATATAGTCTCCTTGCAAATCTGTTACATCTGAAAACTAGGAAGTGATGAGTAATGCAGGAATTATGGCTTCACGTGTCTGTGAAACATCCATCCAAAGCTCTCGCCACACAGTTCAGCCAGCACAGAGTCCACCAGAAAACCAATGGCTTGCATCCCGAAGATGACGACACTAAGTGTCGGTAGAAAGCTCATTGGCTACATAAATTGAAGGAGAAACAAGAAAAAAACCCGTCAGTAATATATATATATATATATATATATATATATATATATATATAATATAACATATAACATATAACATATAACATAATAAATAAAAACTAACAGGCTGAAATGATTTTGTGAACTTGGAAAACTCAAATAAAATATGTAAATGTAAAGAAAACATCATTAGTTTTAGTATCTGTTCATTTGATTTATGCCTGATGAGGCATTGATGGACACTTACTGAGGCTCTGAATGTCTTCAAGACTATGAGTGAGTATTTATATTGCCCCTCTCCATGCAATGAAAATGAAATAAAACAAACAAACAGAACTATGACTGAAACTAACTAAAACTAAATATTTTAAAAACTCACTCTGTAAAGAAACTGAAACCAAAATGAAAAAACAGTCAAATCAAAATAAAACGCGTAAGCCTGGTACAGACACGTTCTCTGTATACTATGACTGCATCAGGCGCGACAGCACAAACATTAAAAGTAGAACCTCTGCAGAGCTTTGACCCTGCCCCCTCACATTGTGGATCTGCAAAGCTGTGCACAGCACGTCCGGCACACGACTCCTACTGCCTGATGCTTAAATGTGCACACACGGATTTTAAGGAAGTGGAAGGAGCAGCAGTGCAGGACAGAGACTGTACATTTTGAAGCTTAAACAAAGCACCAAATTGGGAGGGTGGTGTGAGGAAAGTGAGGCATGTCACGTGTGTCTGAAGCAGCGCTGCTTGAGTTGACTGAACTGGCTCGGAGGCTTCTCACCATTTATTTCACAAAGCTCCTTCAGAGCCACAGGCGACATTAAACAGCTGTGTTCACAATCACTCACCATGATGAGTAAATATACTAAGCTAAACAAGCACAGTAAGAATGGGTGGGACATTTTAAAGCAGTTTATTTGGGGAAAAAACTGCAGGAGCCAAGCAAGTGTTCATTTGCATTATTCTGAATGTATAGATACTTTTATGAAGCGCTTTAGGAGAAAATACAAAGTGAAAAGGGAAATCAGTTCAGTCTTTATTGAGGTAAACGTGAGTTTGATGTGCAGGTGACGAATTCAGCCGTGCAGACTAAAGCACGAGGAGTAGACTAACCCAGATAACTGGGTAGAAAACACAAGGCAGCGCGCATTAAGAGCATGCTGGGAAGCGAAGGGCACACTAAGTCAGCCTGGAAGGGAGAAAAGGGAAGACACACAGCTTAACTACACAGGGAAGACGGTTAGAGGCAGGTGGGACACATTAGGGCGGAGCATGCACTCGAACAGGAGGAAAGGGAGGAGGTATTGAAAATGAGAGGCTGAGCAATAAAGTAACACACACAGGAACAAAGAACAATATGTAACAATGGAAAATAGTTCATAAGATATTCACCAGACGTCTAATCATTATGTTTAGTTTATCACATTAGAAATGAAGATACTTTCATGTTTTTTGAACTAAAACGCTGTTTTTTTCCTATAAAACAAAACATATTTTGATATTTATGATATCTTTTGTTGGCGCTCTGTGATTCTGACTTCATACAGTGTTTAAGGTTAATGCTTTCTTATAACGGATACGCTACCACATATGTGCTCATTGAGGCGGCTGGGTTGTGTTTTGCAGGGTCTGAGCCCAGGTTGCCATGACATCTACGCTGCCAACATCGACTGTCAGTGGATCGACATTACTGATGTGCCTCCAGGAAACTACATGCTGAAGGTGACTCGCATGTTTATTCTCTTTGTGTATTTCACAACACAGAAATAAATGTTGATAACCTGCTGCTGCAGAATTTAGTCATGATTTTTTTTTACATTTTTTTATGTATTTTTTTGTTGTCAGGTTACTGTCAATCCCAATTTCCACGTCCTGGAGTCAGACTTCACCAACAACGTAGTGAGATGTGATGTCACTTACACAGGCGTTTATGTTCAGACGCGCAGCTGTCGAATAACGAGGTACTATAAGAGGGTTTGTGTGAACATGACCATAGCACACATGTTTTTTTAGAGGGCTCAATGCAGTCCTGTGAAGTCCACCCTGTTTTGATAGGACTTATGAAGGGAAGTAGCAGCTAAGTGCTGCTGATCGAATAGATTTGATTCACTGATCGACAGCAAGTGTGAGCACGCCGACGTTTTGACAGTTTGCTGGTCTGTGCTGACACGGTGACACAATCTTCCCAGGAGTTGACGTGACAGTAAATGTACTCAAAGGTCAGCCCGTGCACTTCTGCATCTCCGACTCTACAGGCCTGTTGTAAGGTTAAAGTTCACAATACAACAGTGAAAAGAAGCTTGAACGTGGCTTATTTGGAAGGGTTAACGGGAGAAAGTTTCTTCTTTCTAAAAAAGATGTGCATCAGGGCAGGCCTTGGGCAACATCCGTCCATCCATCCTCAGCCGCTTCTCCTTATCAGGGTGGCGGGGGGCGCTGGAGCCTATCCCAGCTGTCTGGGGGCGAGAGGCGGGGTACACCCTGGACAGGTCGCCAGTCTGTCGCAGGGCTAACACACATGGACAGACAACCAGTCGCACTCACAGTCACACCTGTGGGCAATTTAGAGTTGTCGATGAACCTGTCCCCACAAATTGAAACACAAAAACCACAACATTCCTGGAGTGATGTCCTTTGAACAGATGAGACTAAAGTGGAGATGTTTGGCCATGTACAGCACCACATTGAGCAAAAGCCAAACCCAGCATATTAGCACAAACACACAACCCAAACACACAAGGCCGGTGGTGGAGGGCTCATGATGTGGGCTTGTTTTGCACCCTGCAGGCACCGAGTCGGCCATGAACTCCTCTGTGTACCAAAGTGTTCTAGAGTCAAATGTGAGGCTGTTTGTTGGACAGCTGAAGCATGAATGAAAGTGAAATACATCAGGACAGTGAAACGAAGCACAGCAGCAGATTTCAAACAGAATGGTTGGAAAAGAAAATAATCCAAGTGTTGAAATGTCTCAAAGTGCAGATCTAAACAGAAAACAGTTTGTTTCTACAGTCTGCTGAATGATGCTGTGTATTTAGCTTTTCACAGGACTGTGCAGAGTACTGCAAACACTTTCTATACATGTGACTGTATCCTGTTTTTAACTCTGGACATTTTAAACACAACACTCCTTTATTTGAACTGAAATGAATGAGATGTCTCTTTATATATGTTATCCAAATTCATTTAAATGAGTGGTTCAAAAACTCTCAGAAAGGTTTTAGCAAAAACTATCAGGTTGTTGCATCAAAACTTTATCAAATACATTTTATTCTAATTCTTAATGCTTAAAGCTTTTCTCTTTATCTGTTTCAGGGGTTGAAACATTCATTTTTTCTGGAAACATGCACAAGTTCGGCAGCAAGTCCCCCCCCCCCATGCTGCACAGGCTCAACGACATAAGTGAAAAAAAGTTTATGCAATTGGTAAAAGTCTGCATTACAGGAGTAATGGTGAGCTACATTACTGCTACGGAGTCTTGAGGTTGCATTTATTCAGAATAAATGCAAAATTAGTTTACACAAACTTTGTATATGGAACTAGTGATGTCATCAGAATTACTTGATTTTGTATTTCTAGAAATGTGCTACAATTGGTTACAAATTATGTTTTGGTTTGTTTTTCTTAACAAATACAAGTACAAACATGTTTGTTCCTTTAAGTGCTACATACTCGCTTGAAACGTTTGTATCTTCTGTCATTTGATGTCTTTGTCCTGTTTTTTTCTGACTTTTGTTACTGTTATGTGCACATTATTAACATCTAGAGTTTTATTTCAACTTATATCATCCACTCTTTTAGGAATGTGGGTTAAAGTTGCTCATTTCCAGCTCCATAATTTATTCTTCCACTGTACTAGCGGTGTTTTGTATGACTACCAGTTCAAAACAAGCTCCCGTGGGTTCCAGCAGAGGTCTAGAAAAAGGCTCCTCTGCCTTTAAGACAGCTGTTTTGTGATTGGCTGCCCCGATCATGTTGGATCGGGCTGGTCTGACCATATTAGGGATTTCCATTCTCACTGACATCACACAGATCCAAAAGTAGAAAAAAAACTACAGTATTCCACATATAGTGACATTATTATTTGAAGTTTTGGCCATATGAATATCAATCACTGTAACACTGTACATGAGAGATGATCAAATGCTCTGACTTGAAAAAACATGGCAACCCAAACACTAAATTTGAGGCTTCAGAATCAACGGGCAAAGTTGTGATGTTTTATACTGTCTGTGGCCGTCCTTTAGACAGCAAGGGTGTGACTGTAGAACTCCATGTTGATAGTCTGATCATGAGGTGTGAATTCATGGATCACACCCTCCCCCCAAAAAGGTTTTCTCCTCATCACACTCCTCACCTGAAGTGTCGTCACCAGGCTTGGAAACTTAGGACGCTTCAACTGAAAACTGCTGGGTCATAGACGGAGGTCTCATTACCAGCAAGCACCACCAAGAATGTCAGTCTTCAATTTTAAATTAAATCAGGTACGTTTTTGTGTTTGCTTGCTTTGTTATTTTATGATACTGTTCCTGGAGCTTTTTGATCATACCTCGTATATAAGAAAAAATAAGAAAAAGGATAGCTCCTCTTTAATACCCAATGATTCATGTGTGAAACCACATCTTAAAGGTTACTGACAGAATCTGAAAACTTCCTTGTTTAGCATGTGGCTCAGAGACAACCTATACATAACCCAAAACAGATCATCCAGTCTGGTGGATGTTAAGAGGTTTTTACATCGAAGATATTCTAGATCTTTGCTACTGTCATCAATTCTCATAAAAACATCTAAACCAAAACTGAGAAGAGGATGCACAACACGTGGCGGAAGGTTTTACAAAGACAAAGAGAAGTTTTATTCTCCAATAGGTCACCACACAAAACACCACATGGGTTAAAGCAGCCCCTTTTCAGTCCCAGGGCTGAGCTCTTACTGGGTGGCTATTGTGTAGTGGGATCCTGGCCTTCTATAGGATCACCTATATATATAAAAAATATATATATACATATATATATATACATATATATACAGAATATATATATGTATATTTATATACATATATATACAGAATATATATATGTATATTTATATACATATATATACAGAATATATATATGTATATTTATATACATATATATACAGAATATACATATGTATATTTATATACATATATATACAGAATATACATATATATTATATATATATTGGCAACAGGAAACAAACCGAACAACATCCGGCTCATCCTTTAACCTGGACATATTAGAAAACTTCAAATACTATACTATAATATGTGAAATAGTCAAGGATGTGCGTATTTCTATGAGTGTGTGCTAGTGTATAAGTGAGTGAATGGAAATGTTGAAATGATAAAACAATGTTGAAACTATAGTGTGATGTGTTGATGAATTACATTACAAATCAAGGTTTCGGGTTAAAAAAATGCCAAAACGTGTTTTTTTCCCCCAGATTTTCTGTTGATTTAATATTGGAAAAAGTACAAAATAAATAGTTCGTTTAACAGTTTCAGATCTTACATCACAGCTGGACAACAGCTGTGATGTAAGATCTGAGATAACGTATACACACACTGCACACACTGCAGGATTAAAGCAGTTTCTGTCCTCAGTGTGCGGCCTCAGAGACAAACAGGCCAGGCCTGCAGACGGACGCTGGCGGCATGTTTGCTGACAGACTTCTATGAAGACACAAGATCTTCTGCGTCCTTGCCATATCTGCTAAAACACAGTGAGAGCATGATGCATGGAGGCCTTTTCTCATCCTCTTCTTCGATGCCTTCTTGGCTCAGGATTCACCACATTTTGGTTTGATTCACATTCACGGGGGCTTGTCCGGGTTGAGAGGTGTTTTTAATAGCTCTGGGATATTTTGTTTGAGTGGGAGGATTGACACATCACACCAGAGAGGATGTCCAGCATGTCGCTGAACAATATTTTTCACCAAAGACAACTGTGTTTTTGCAGCAGGCAGTAGACAGTTTCAAACAGAAATGAGTGAATGAATTCGCTTTGGAGTGGATGCTGCTTTGTATGATTCAAAGATGTTTTTACTTACTCATGCACGTTTTGTACATTATGAAGTGGTTTTGAGTGAGGCACTGGAAAACAGGCCCCAGAAAATGTATGCACCGTTAAATGCACAGATGTTGGGTATTTACAACAGAACAGAGCTCAGCCTCGGCTTAAGAAAGCAGCAAACCAGGGAGATTAGGCACAATTGAAATGGTTTACGTTGGAAGTTGCCAAGGTGCCTCCCTGCCAGAATAGATTGTCTATGTTATTGAGAGTGTCTGGAAAAAAATCCCCCCTGCTCCTATTTAGTTGACTCCATTTCAGTCTGTCCAGGAATTTTGGAGACATTATTTACAGACCGTGACTGTTTCAGCAGATTTTCAGCAGAAGATCTGCAGCAGAGATTTAAAAGTCCCAGCATGCCCATAGACAAAAATAAATGAAGACTAAGAGTCCGTAGCCACGCTAATGGCTGTATTAAGTGCAAGGGTTCAACGTTTCACAATCCCGATTTACATGACTTATTTATTTAGGCATGTTCTTTACCAAAACCATCATTTTAGTATTGGTGATAGTACTACATTAAAAGTCAGTGTATTTTAAAATGTGTGGGGTTTTTTTTAGTAATGTCTGTATTTTTATAACAAACTATACAAAAGCCATCTTACTTGTGGTGCTACAATTAGAAATGTCAACGATGATAGCATTTGAACGGATAACTGGTATGAACCTGAGGTGCTCGGTAAAAACATATTAGAGTCATTTTAACCCAGATTTCATCTGCTTAATATTTCACAAGCTAAAAACATCGTGTCAAACTCACCATGAAATCTGAGGGAAAAAAAGCAAAAATCTACATAAAACCCACAAACAAAATTGAAGCATCTCTGCCTTTGAATGCATTTACTACTATTATTACTAAATTATTTTTACTAGTAGTATTTTAGAATTTACTAATGAATACACTGAAAGTTTGAAAGAGTCGTTTTTGTTTTAGGGTTTATGGTAAAACACAGAAAAAGTTCAGCTGTGTTAAAAAGCTCAAACGCAACAGATTAACTTGTGACACATTAACTGATGTATAATCAGTGTGGAAGAGGTTAAAGTCTACAAAACAAATGTATGTATTTATTATCATATTGCACCATTCGAAGTCAGGATGCAGTTCGGATGTTTACCTTGAACCTGTTTCAGCCAATCACATGATGTTATCAAACTCTGTCAGATGTCAGCTGGTCTTTTTGGACCAGCGTGTCATTTTAAACACGTCATGCTGTAGTGAAGGCAGTGGCTGTTTGCTCAGCTGTGTAGCTTCACACCAACATCTGGACAGAGTCTCAAGTTAGGCTTACACAAGTCTGACAAAGCCAAAGGGGAAAAAAAGAGAAGAGAAAAAGCAGGTTGGCACTACATTTGATTCAGGCTCAGCAAATATAATCAAGCATACAGGTAGGTAAGGTGCAGAAGGGACGGATCTGCCATGTGCCTGCAGCCTGCTGTGGCAAGGAGAGACATTTTCCGGATGCATCTGCACGTAGGTGGACAGTGTTTGGAGAAGTTACTAAGGGCAGAGTTTGGTATTTGAAGGTCGTATTTCAACAAAGCGGGGCCACGTGAGAGTTGGCAGGGACGTAACCGAGGAACGTGCTGAGCCTAACGAGAGCAGATTGGTTTAGGCACCGGCCAGAGAAATTCCTCAGGAGCTCCGTCATCCTCCCGAGATCAAGAACAGAGCTGAGGTCAGCTGAAGACCAGCAAGGGTGTGTAGGGCAGACACACTGGGTTACTTCCTCCTACTTCCTTGGGGGGACAACCTGCAGACACACTGTAGTGCATTTGGCCAGTGAAAACTACACAGAGCTCCGAGACAAAACACAATGGCGTCAAACTGATGATGAATTCTGTTTCTCTTTCAAGCTGGGTGGTACTTTGACTTGGGTGGTATTTGGAGGGATGGCTCAAAGGATTTGCTGTTCTCTGATTGTTGATCCACTGCACTGTCTATAAGCTCTTCATCTCTCATCAAACACGTGTATTAATTTTTCTCTGAAGCAATCTGTTTAGTGCAAATTCATTTACCAAAAGGAATCTCCCAGTGATGAATGAAATGACAAAACAGTGTTTTGATTTGAGCCACGGGGATTTTTAGAAAATTAATTCCTGGTATGTTTGACTTCAGAGGGAAAAAAAAAACACCCTGCTTTCATGCTGCTCTGATAAACTCTGAAAATGGTTTTTTAGTTCTGGTTTCTAGCATGAGAAACAGGAAAGGGAAATTAACTCATGTAAACTCACAAATAATAACAACATATCATTCATAAGTAACCCTGTTTGGAACCATACACTGTATATAAAAGATGGCTGTATCCACAGACTTGCTTGGGTGCTCTAATAAAAAGCCTAAAGCTGAGAATCCATCGGATTCTTGGAGTTTTGAAATTGAACATGACGGACGCAGTGCAGCGTTGAAGCAAGGTAGACCCATGCTAAACCAAACCCTGCATTTTTCTCCCTTTGGACTTCGACATAAGCCATAATTTAGAAAATTAACATCACGTTGTCAATCAATCAACCAACCAATCAATCAATCAGTGAAATTGAAACTAGTGACTAAGATCACAAAGCTGCCAGGAAAGTACAGTGGAACCCCGGGTTACCAGTTTAATCCGTCCCAGAACCGAGAACCCGATCTGCTCGGAACCCGATCGAATGTTTCCCATTGAAAATAATGTAAATGAGATGAATCCGTTCCAGCCCTCCCAAAAAGTCCCCAAAATATCATAAATAATGGAAAAATACATGTTTTTAAATAAGAAACAAACATCAAAATACTGTATTAGTAAATATAGTTCAATAAAAGATAAACCAACTTAAGCAAATATAACCTTACCTTGGCGGCAGTTACCGGAGAGCGGCTGAGGAGGGAGGAGGCACGATACGTACGGTACACGTACGGTAAAACTAAAACAACACTTCCTTAAACTTCAAACAAAACTAACATGTCACTTTCTTAACTGTACGTACAGACGGACGTGAGCCAAGCAGGTGTCACCATAAAGGGATCAGCCTTGAAGCGGCTCTGGGTAGAAGTTTCCGGGTAAGGCGAAGCGGAAACTAGCGGCTGTTATATTCTGGTCTCATTCACGACAGACTCCACAATATCTGTTTCCTACCCAACGGGGTCGTAAGGTTTATTAATAAGTCAGGTGGCTCAGGTTAACTCTCTGCCATGTACGTCAACAGCACACAGCCTAACGGTCCGGCCCAACAC
>VURO01035672.1:1505-29324 GCA_015108175.1 Pelvicachromis taeniatus
CCCCCGCGAGCCCCCCCCCCCCCCCCAAACCCTCCAATCTACCCCCCAGCGTAACCTCTTCCCTCCCCTTTTGGAAAGCTTTAAGATGCTTGTTGAGGCTTTAGCAAGTTCAGAGTATTGTTTTTTTTCTTCTTTCTTTTAAAGTGACACCCCCCCCCCCTCCCCCAACACGTCATCAACAACGTGGAAGTAATAATTCTCATAACTTCTCCCACTGCTTATTTTTTTTAATGAGTGTGTGCGTGCGCGTATGTGTGTGTTGTAGTACAAAAGGATGCATGACTGTAAAGGGATGGTCAAGATGTTTTTTGAAAGTCGTTTCCTCCCCCTCCCTCCCCGTCCCCCTCCGCACTTCCGTCACTCCTGAGATGCTTTTTAACTCCTTCGCGGTCTCCCTCCCTTTGGTTTGTTTTTCCTCATGTATCATCGTTTCTTTATCTTTCTATTTACTAAACGTATCATGTTGTTTGTTCTCAGCACTGTAAAACAGTCCCTTCTACAACATTGAAAAGCAATATCACTGTATGAAATGTTCACAATGTATTTGTTATGATTGACATTTGATTCATCATCATTATTATTCACATGCACCCTAGGTGTGATAATTGAAGTAAATCTCTTTTATACAAATACTAAAAGTGTGCTGTGGCTGTTTTTCTGTTCCGCGTTCACTCGGTAAAAGAAGTATTCTCAGAGAAAGAGATCAGTTGAGCTTGTTAGAAACAAAGAAAAGGGCTTTCAGGGATGTTTTGGGACGCTTCTGCCTATTTTCAGCAGCTACAGGTGAGTTATGTTGGGATATGTTTTATTATAAATTTTAAAAAAATTACAATTGGGAAGTTTTTAAAAAAAATCAGAGATGATCTTAAAGTTGTCGTCTTTCTTCAGGCCGTTACTCTGAGCTGCAGGTGGAGTTTGCAGCCGCGGTGAGTACCAGCACCGAGCAGAAGGAGCTGATCCTGAAGCTGGAGCACGACCTGAGCACCATCCAAGCCATGTCCTCCCTCCCACGCCCCGATGCAGACGGTTCAGAGGTCAGCAACATGGGCAACATCCCCGAGCCGATCAAAGAGGCCACTGCGACCTTTATTGGTAGGTCGCCGGGATGAAATGGAACGTTGATGATGTTTGATTATGACGTTTCTGTTATTTGGAATTCCTCACATCTCATCTCAAAAAGAAACGTCACCTTTAGCCATCAAGTGGCCCCCGCAGTTCATTGATTTAGGATCAAAATGGTGATTAATATCAAACTGTTTAGAAATCCTTGGAAAGGACAAAGGATTAAAAATGTGTAATATTGCAAATGTTTTGTGCAGAAATGCTCAAAATCACAACGTCTGCAGTGCATTAGGCATGAGTCACTGTGAAACAACTTTACCTTTTACCATAAAATCAAAAAACCACAGTGCTTAAGACATTTATTAGACCATAAAAAAACCCCAAGAAATATTTTTTTGTCAGAAACTTGTTTAAAACTAAAAATGAGATTACTTATTTGGCAAATAACAGACTGAATTCATGTGTTTATACCCAAATTGGACACACCGGTCTAAATTAAATAACGATAATAATCAAAGGGAGGGAAGGGGGGGGGGTCAATTTATGGGGAAAAAATGGTTTTAGGATTAAAAATGTTATTTTGATTAACCATAAAAAACATGAAACATAACAAAAATGATTTTGGTAATTACAGTAGAGTTAATATAGGACAGCAATGGCATAAATCTTACATTGGATGGTGGTCTAATAATGTAATCACTCTACATATATTTTCAGGGTCCTGATGCAGCCAAGCAGCTTTTCATAATCCTCACAACACCTGTGTGATAAAACTGTAATAAGCTGTAGTAGAAGAAGGCTGAGAAATTGCACGCTACGAAACACAACGCCACATAAATATGTAGTTGAGTCCTTAAAAGTCAAACAGAAAGCTGTGCACATTTTTCACGCGTCTGATGAAACGACAGCTTTTCTGCCTGAAAATGCAGCTCACAGTAGACGAGATGTGGAAGTGAATAAAAATTATAGCAACCAAAAAAAAAAAAAAACGCGACTTAATGTTTCCTGGTTGCAAATTTCGCAGCCAGCAGGCACTTTTGCCTTTTTTATGACACCTTTACACGTATTTTTCAAACACATTTTAATGCTAATGTTACCTCTGCTTTCATTAATGCACAGATTAAAAAAAGAAAAAAGGCAAAGGACGGAGAGATAATATTCAATGTTCAGTGTTACTGGAGTCAATTATCACATTTCAAAACCATGAGCGGAGCGGAGAAAAGGGGAAGAAGACTCCAAATTAAGAAAGGAGTCGTTACAGATCACTGATGGTAAATCTGCATTCACATGCCTGTTGGCACTGGCTCATCTGTTGCCTTGAATTTCTATTCTACATGTCAAAAAAATGACAAATTATTAGTTTAATGTTTGTCCCTTCTAAGCCTACCACTGGCTCTTAAACTGAATTATTCGCCCAGCTTTGATACTGAAGTCTGTCTTCAGCGCAACTTCTCTAATTGAAGTCAGGTAAATGTGCTGAAGGATGCTCCGCAGGGGGTTGTCTGTTTTTTGGGGTTCTCACCTGATTAGAGGCGTTCAAGTGCTTCTTTTCTTTCGTGTGCCAGTTAAAACCCGAGGGTCTGGTGAGTTCAGCGCCGTCTATCTTATTTATCGCATCAAATAAACCCCCCTCGCCTCTGTCTGATCTAAAACATATCCATGCAAATAGAGGAAATGAATGCCGGCATGTAAGTCCTGCTTTATCTGCAGGTTCAGGTGTGAGCTCCCAGCCTGAGCTTCCTCAGGGCCAGATGGACTCGCTGCTCTCCATCATCTCTAGCCAAAGGGAGAGGTTCCGCTCTCGCAACCAGGAGCTGGAAGCTGTGAGTCTCACACACACACACACACACACACGTATATTCACGTGTCTCTTTCCCTGGAGGACTAATTCCTCTTTCCTTTGTTCCCTCTGATGCCTGTAGGAGAGTCGCTCCATGCAGCAGACCATGCAGGCCCTGCAGAATGAACTGGACAGCCTGAGAGCGGACAACATCAAACTCTATGAGAAAATCAAGTTTCTGCAGAGCTACCCAGGCAGAGTATGTCTGGTTTGGTAGCACAAAATAAACCCAGTTTCCGTGTTTCAGTGGCTGATGAATGCTTAGTGGTTCATTTGGATCTGTCTCCCCTCCCTCTTGTGTTTACTCCCTGCTGAAGGCTGGAGGCAGCGACGACACAGTGATGCGTTACTCCTCCCAGTATGAGGAAAGGCTGGATCCGTTCGCTTCCTTCAGCAAGAGGGTGAAAGTCACACACTTGAGATAAAAATGTTAAAAGCTGTCGTTTCTTAGTGGGGTTTCTTTGTGTTTTATGGGATAGTGATAATAAATAATGATTAAATGCAGAGTGATAAACACGGTGGAGAAAATAAAATGGACTACATGAATTAATATTCCTCAAACAGTTGTTTTTTTTGTTTTGTTTTTTTCATAAAATAAATAAACTCTAGATGTTATATTCACATGTGCTGCCGGGAGATGTCGTCATAGTTCTGTATGGTGTGTTTTCAGGAGCGTCAGCGCCGATACCTCAGCCTCAGCCCCTGGGATAAAGCAACTCTGGGCCTGGTAAGAATCCGAATCAAACACAAGACACTCGTCTTCTGTGTGTCAGTGTGAACTTCTCATCTCACGTTCCGGTTGTGTGCGTCTCTCAGGGACGTGTGATTCTCTCCAACAAGATGGCCAGGACCATTGCGTTCTTCTACACTCTGTTCCTGCACTGTTTGGTGTTCTTGGTAGGTTTGCTTTCAGTGCTGCGTGGCCTCCTCCGGTACATCTGCAGCTTCAGAGGAACAGGACTCACCTGTCACCTGTGATTATTTTCAGGTGCTGTATAAGACCGCTTGGAGCGAGAGCATTGGCAGAGACTGCTCAGCTTTCTGTGCGAAAAAGTGAGTGTGCCTCCTGCGGCTGACTCAGAAGCTCAAATTTGGATTTGCAATGTCGCATAATGCAGCAGATAAATGCCATATTTTATTTGACCCTTACGAGTGCTTCACTGTTTCTCTTAGGTACGCTGACCACCTCCACCGTTTCCATGAGAACGACCCAAATCTTTAAGCGGACCTACGGTGACATCAACACTGTGCAGCATGCGTGTCCTTTATTCTTCCTGCAGTAGCTAATTTCACCACTAGGGGGCAGTTTAGGGCTGTGAGCTGTAAATTAAAGGGTTGCTTGATTACTTGATGATTGATAAGTTGCAGGTGATATACAAAACAATAATCTGATGTTTATTAGATAACACAATACTGAAGATGAATCATTAACTGTGTATGTGAGACACGTGCTGCTTTAAAGCAGGTTTAATGAAGTTTTCTTTACCCTTCTGTACTGAAGAGACAACGCTATTCCTTATGATTCTTTTATTTTTTATTTTTTTGTTTCTCCGTTTAACTGGAACCAATGGTGAAAGTTTAGGTTGGTGTTGTTAACATTACAATGTGTTTGATTGGTGGGTTTAGTGTAAAAGCACAGCTTTGTTTTGAGCAGGTCCTGGTGGAGGAACAACACATACAGTAGTTAATATAATAATTAATTTTTTCATTCCTTTTTGGTCTATTTAGAATAATTAATGGGAATAATGAGTGATTGGCAAGTACGAGTTTTAATGGTTTGTTGCTGTTGTTTGTTATTAGGAGACCGTTCTTTTTCCTCAGCTCAATGTTATTGTGCATGTTTACCTGCTTTCTTCTCCCTTTCTGTCAATGCACATCTATTCCAATAAAGACTATGCAGTAATTTCTTTTATTATCTCATTTTATCTTCACATTGTTTTGTGTGCGTGATGGTCGAAGAGAATATACATACAAATCAATTCTGTTTTATTTATATAACCTTAAAAAACAGTCGCCTGCTTTATGTTGTAGGATAAAGACTATAATAATCCAGAGTAATGCCCTCAAACTCAAGTCAGCAGTGGGCAGGTGGACACTTTCCTGCAGACTCTTCCTGTCAGTTGTCTGTCTCTGTCCACTTTGGAGTTCGATCCTGGCCAGAGCGTGATGGATGTGCTCAGTCGGAGCTGCGTAGACTCGTATCTGCAGCTCCCGAGACGGGATGAACTTCCTGAGCAGGCTGTACTTTCTCTAATGTGTCAATGTTCTCTCACTATCTGTTGCACTAGATAGGACTATAGTTTATTTTTACTCCAGTCCCAAATGCATTGTCTACTGTAGCTGGACACAACCCAGAAGAGAATCAAATACCAGCAGAAAATTGTTCCACTGCCAAAAACAACAGTGTCCAGATCTCTCTTAGGATTTTTCCTGAGTGTAAAGACGACGCCCTAGTATTAAAAGGAGGAACACAGTATCTTAGATGTAACTACATTCAGCTACCAACCAGCTTGGAGTGGCTGTAGCGTATCAACTAAATCTGAAGGTTGGTGTTTCGATTCCTGCCTGCTCCAGTCTGCATGCCCAAATTATCCCTAAGCAACAAACTGAACCCTGAGTTGTAATTTACACTCTCAGTGGTGGGCAGCAGTATAAAGTGCTACCAAAACAACACATCAATAACATAGTGATCTTTTTTATGAGTTAATGAAGGTTTAAAAAAAAAAAAACGCACTTGAGTTTGTGTAACAGCTGCACCATGATGAAGAAAAAAAGAGTAACCGGCTAAATAAAGACGGGGAATGAATTCACAGATCAGTGATTCGACCCTCGGCGGTCCCTCTGAAGTCTGCCTACATCTTAGCATGACTGAATTAGACTGCATTATTCATGAGAGGCCAATTCTTAAAGCGCACCACAGCTCACTGCCATTAAAGACAAACAAGGCTGGCAGACTCAGACGTGCACTTCCTCCTCCACCACTCCGGCCTCTAGCTTAAGCCCCATTTTGCCTATCAATCAGAGCAGACTCCAGGGCTATCTCGGCACAATTACGGCCTCATTCTGCCCCCTAGAGCACCATTCACCTTTGACCTCAATCTTTTTTTCACATCTCCTCTCCTCTCATGCGTCCCCATCACCCTTTCTCCTACATCTCTCATCTCAGCTTCTCCAGCTGCCCATCGTCAGCAGCATAAATATTAACATCCTCCATCGGTGGAATTACAAAGGTCTTAAGTAAGCCTAATGGCCTGATGTTATTTTTATTGCAGTGGACAGGCCGCCTCGCTCATTAATGACAGCGCACTGATGCCTCAGCATTTCATTTATTTATTTATTTTTTACCTTGTCATGTTTGTTTTGAGGCTGTTCGAAAGTGCAAATGTCACAGAAAGACGAGGATAGCGGATTTCCTTCTCCATCCTGTGTTCAGCAGAGGGCAGTAACGTTATGTTTTTTATCAATATGAATTATTTAGCCGACTCTTTTGACTGTAGCCTTGCTTATCTGCCTGCAGCTTCCCTGATTTCTGTACTATTAATGAAACCGTGTTCCCAACATCTCCACCTGTGCTTTTTAATGGCACGACATAGATCTGAGGCTATGTTTTCTTTCTTTTTTTAAGTAGTTAGCAACATTTTTCTGGATTGCTATATTAAAGTTTCATGCTTCTAATATGTGAAGATCAAAGTGACAGCTTCAAATGCCTTGTTGACCAGCCAATTAGGGTCATATCGATCAAGGCATTTATCTAGGATACCAACCTTTTTCTCTGATTTCAGATCTTAGAAATAAATGATTTTAGTTCACATGTAGGTGTTTACATGTTCACCTGACAAGCAAAATGATCCCCAGTCGAGACGCAAATTCCCTTTATGGTTCAGGAAGGGCATATGATGCAAAACTCTCCCAAATCAAAGATGTGAAGTTACCTGTTGTAATGAACAACTGAAAAGCAGCTACAATCAAAATACAACCCATAATTTTCTCATTAGCAACCTGTGACTCAAAGAAAAACACCAGATAAAAGTGCATTAGCGGTTTTTTGAGTAAGATGTGGACTACAACATCATCCACTAATTGGAAGGTTCGTGGTTCGATCTCTGGCTGCTCCAGTCTGCGTTCCAAATATCCTCGGGCAAGATCATTACACATGAATGAATTAATGGTCTTGTGTAGAAAAAGCATAGAAAAAAAAAAAAAGAAAAAACCAGCCCATGTAACATTTACCATATTGCTTCCATAGGAATTGAGAGCGTGGGTAGCAGCCAGGATCTGCTAATTCACTCCACAGTCAGACTTTAATCCTCAGAGAATTTACAAAAACCCCAAGAGCTACATCTCAGACTCCACAGGCCTCAGTTAGTATATTAAATGTTAATGCTAAAGACATTACAGTTACAAAAAGACTGAACCAAGTATAACTTGTTTGGAGGGGTGACAAAGAGAAAGAGTCTTTTCCCAAAAAGAACATGGCAGCATGGCTGAGGTTTGCAGATTTTAATCTGAATAAAACAAAAAAGCTCTGGAACAATGTCCTTTGGACCAAAAAGATCAAAGTTGATATGCTATTAGATGTTTTTGTGCTGATATGCACAAACACCTCATACCAGCTGTCAAGCACGGTGGTGGAGGGGTGATGATTTTGGCTTGTTTTGCAGCCACAACACTTGAGTCTGTATTTTAACAGCTAAAGCTTGGACCATAAAGGCGTCACACAATAAGACAATGATCCCACACACACTGTGCACACACCGGAATGGCCAAAGTCCAGACCTCAACCCGAATGAAATGCTGCATTGTGACCTTAAGAGAGCTGTGCGTAAATAAATGTCTGCAAACCTCAATGGACTAAAACAATGCTGTAAAGAAGAAGGTGCCAGAATTTCTGCAGAATAATGTGAGATGCTGATAAAATACATACAGGAATCAATTACTTCAAGTCATTGCTTCTAAAGGTGGTTCTGTGGGCTAGTGAATGAGGGTCGTGTACTTTGTTTTTCACAAACTGGACACCATAAACCATGTAATTCAACTGTTATTAAAAAAAAAAAGTGAACACCTGAATCTAAAGATGTTCACTTTGTGCTCAGTTTTTAGTCAGTTTCTAAGTTAACTCACACATTTAAACATCAGCTCTTCACGCGTGCTCAAACTGACTCTGCACCTCTTCCAGGTTTTGGGGTCTTACAGGCGTAAATTCCTTGACATCATGTCCTAAATGAATGAAGCATTTTCAGTGGAGCCTGCAGGCTGCAGCTCAGTGTCTATGAATCCTGCTTTAGCTTGGCAGGTAAGACCTTTCTCTTTTTTTCCCCCCCCAGACATCGCTCCCATTCAGAGGCATCATCTTCATTCATTTCTCTGCGGCTGTGAAAATCTCATTCAGCGCTTTCATTGAACTAACACACCATTCAGGATTTTTCTCCTTTGTGTCACTAAGTAGCTCAGACCATAAACTGCTGCAGAGGACTGTTGCATGGATACAAAGAGTGTGTGGGAGTGTGTGTGTCTGTGTTGCTAAAGGAGTTCGGTGCCTATATGTGTGCCGGGGAGATCTCATTCATTTTATTTCAACCTCTCGTAATCCCCTTCGTAAATCTCTCAGTCCCATTCCTCTTTTTCCTTCTTTAGCCTGTCTGCATGAAGTCAGTTTACCACCAAACTCCCCCACCCCTCTAAATCACCCTCACCCCCTATCCCTTCCACCCCCCTGTGGGTGTTGCTATGGAAACAGGCCTCCTCTGTCAGGTGGCTCCATGCCGAACGCTCCCCAGCGCTCTGATTTGCTCTGACATCGTCTGGCTGAATCACTCTGACACGTGATCCTCAATCAGCCAGTCCAGATGCTGAATATAGAGCTGGTCTCTCTTGTGACACCCCCACCCCCCACCGTGTGCGTGCCACACCTCCAGTCTTCTCCCCACCCTCTCATCAGGGGAAGTTATGGGTGGGTGAGGTTCATGTTAATTCACAGACAAAAGATATAATTGTAGAGTCTTTACTAAAAAATAAAATGACTCATTTGTCCAAACTACATCATTTGTGGCTTAATTTTTAAATAGCTTAACTTTAATGTTGTGCTTTGACCCTCTTTATCAGTTCAGCAGACATTGTTTCTTATCACATTCAGCTCATGACTTTCTCTATCTTTTATAACCTTCAAAACGGTAAATGTTTAATTTCCGTGTCGCTGTTAATAAGATCAGCCTCTTATTTTGTTGCTCCAAACTTCTCAACAGTTTGGAGCAACCTGAAAGAAAGAAATCTCAACTGATTTATGGTTTTTACTGGAATATCTGTATAGGTCTATATTTTCAGCATCCATCGCTCCTCCTGTGACAGTGGCACAAAATGCTTGTTTGTTATGTTAAAGTGCTAAGCTGTTCGGAACATTTTTATTCTAAGAAAAGGACACTATTAAACGCACGGTTAAGCAAGAACAAAAAAGGAAATGAAAAAAAAAGTTTTCAATAAATGTGTGGATTGCTCCTGTCACAGAACAGTGGAAACTGGCTATAACTGGAACAGAAGGAGAAGTGGGAGCCCCCCCACCGGTGCACAACTGAGTCTGCAGTTTGGGAAACCACACGGATCCTCAGCTCACAGCTTCATTAGGCGGTTCGAGCAAGATTGCACAGTTAATTGGAGTCAGTGGTAAACACTGTCATGTGACATGAAATTACATAAAAATTAGATTTTCTATAGTTAAGTCAAGAATGCTTGACATGACACTTTGTTGAGACTTCAAACAAATTCACTTGAATGGATTTGTTGCTTCTTCAATGAACAACTTCCAACTATGCCAACACAATTAATTAGACTTTTAACTTTGATGACACATTGTGTCATCAAAGTGCACAGGAGTGATGGTTGCTAAAAGGTCTGCATTTGTATAGCACTTTACTTAGTCCCTAAGGACCCCAAAGCGCTTTACACTACAATCAGTCATTCACCCATTCACACACTGGTGATGGCAAGCTACATTGTAGCCACAGCTGCCCTGGGGCACACTGACAGAGGCTGCCGGACACAGGCGCCACCGGGCCCTCTGACCATCAGTAGGCAAACATGGGGTTAGTATCTTGCCCAAGATAGACTGGAGGAGCCTGGGATCGAACCACCGACCTTCCGGTGAGCTACAGCCACCCCAATGGGCTGAAAATGGGCTCATAGGTATTGGTAAAACTAATTAGTGATTAATATTTCTATTCATCATTATGAATGAGATTGTTTTAAATAAATTTCATCTTTATTAAATAAAAACAAATGAGATTTTACATTTAAAAAAATAAAGCTTTGAAGTCCTTTGGGACCCATATCTTTAAAAGCATTAATTATTTCCTTATTTGGTGCAGCACTATGTTAGGGTAATGAAAAGGGTCGATATGCACTGACCGGTTCGTTGGCTTGTTAGTGCAAATATCTGATCAATGCATTTAGGCATGCAGACACAGTCAGGGCAATCTGCTGCTGTTCAAACTGAGCATCACAATGGGGAAGAAAGAGATTTAAGTGACTTTGCATAAAACAGCCCATCTGGTACCAACAACCAGTTGGTTTGAGTATTTCAGAAACTGCTGACCTACTGAGATCTTTAGAGTTTACAGAGAACGATCTCAAAAAGAGAAAATATCAGAGGTCAGAGAAAAAGAACCCGACTGCTTCAAGCTAATAGGAAGGCAACAGTAATTCAAATAACCACTCGTTCCAACCAAGGTGTGCAGAAGAGCGTACGCTGAACCTTGAAGCAGATGTTTTACAGGAGCAGAAGTCCACACTGGATGCCACTCCTGTCATGCTAAAAACAGAAAACTGAGGCTACAGTTCACACTTTGGAGATTGGAAAATGTTGTGTGATGGTGTAGGGCACTGATCATCAACTGGCGGCCCGCGGGCCAAATCCGGCCCGCTGAGCCGTTCAATTCGGCCCATGACTGGAAATCCAAAATTGTGAGGATCAAAAAGAAAATAGTGGTCTACACTTTTAAAGCAACTAAAAGTGCTCTATAAATAAAGTTGACTTAGCCTAATTGAATTGAGGCAAAATATCTATCACTCCTAGTGGTTGACTGTGGTATAGGTGATGGGAGCCTGAATCAAATGCCTTCAGTTTTGTAATGAAATGGAAAAAGTATAAACATTAAACATAATGTTAAGCCAAAATTTGATTTTTATTTGATTTTCTCCTTGGGGGTCCGGCCCCCCAAGGAGACTGTCTGGTAAAACTCTGGCCCTCTGACAAATATAGTTGACAATCCCTGGTGCAGGGAATGCTTTCTTGGCACATTTTGGTTCCTTTAGTATCAACTAGCATCATTGAATCGCTATAGGCTACCTGAGTATTGTTGCTGACCATGTCCATCCCTTTATGACCACAGTGTACCCAGCCCCTGATGGCTGCAACCTGCAGTAAAACACACCACGTCACAAAGCTCAAATCATCTTAAGCAATTTTTATCTGAAGGAATCAATTTTCTTTTTTAGCAATAAAAAAAAGTCCATGGGAACACAGCCTCACACACATTAATGAAGTTCAGCTAAACCATATAAGAAACAAAGAAAAGAAAGGCATCAAAAATACTGTAAAGTATCAAAAGGAAGCTCCTTATCACGAGGAACTGCGTGTGTGTTCTGTGATGAGATAAATTCATATGGCTGTCAGAGCTGCATGTTAGTGTTTTATCCACTGTTATAGCTGTGTCTCTGTGAGCCACAGCTGTGTAAAACTATATTTAAGCACAGTGTTTGAGTAAACACGCCTGCTTTCCACCTCTGTTGTTTCCACCAGAAACTTTATTGGCAGACACTTTCCAGCACATGACTAACTGACGCGCGTCCCTTCCTGTTGTTGTTTCCTCGTGTTGTTTACAGTGTCATTGATGGTGTGGTTTACTGTGCTATCTTAGGCTGAGCTCCAGAGATGCTGGGATGACATCATCGCACACATCATGCATCACCTCCTGCCAGCTCAGCAGGAGAGATGCAAAGTCAGGTACAGGGCGACACTGAAAACACGCACGCACGCGCGCACACACACACGCAGGAATGCTTTAACCAGCAGGTCGTCTGAGGATCAGCGCTGCTAATTTTTTGGCGCCCCTGTGAAAGTGTTTTTAGTGAAAGTTGTTGTGAGTCAGACTGACACTCATGACTCTGTGTGACAAAGTCCAACACCAGCCTGGAGTATCAAACATGCAACTTTCCCTGCAACACACACTCAAGGGCCCCCAGAAAAGAGTAAAGGTCGCTCTTGTGAGTATTCATATTCCAAATTCATCAAATCTGAAAGACATAAAAGAGACATCTTAAAGAATAATGGACTGACTTTTAGTGGCTGGTGCACAGATGAACAGATTAAATGGACCCAGAGCTCTAAAAGCTCCGTGTAGTCCATCTGAATAGGAGCAAGAATAGCAAACTAATAGCAGCATTCTTGTTTTCCGTCTTTTCATGTGATTTTTTAAAATTGTCATTTCAGATGTTGTGTGTGTCTGTCTTTTGGTTGTTTGAGTATTTCTGGGATCATTTGACAAACCAAATAAGCCTCTGAACCTGTTTCTGATAGATTGATTGGTAAAGGAAATGAGGTCATCGTTATGCTTCATCACAGTTTTTAATAAAAATGTTAAAAAAGAAAGAAACAAAGAAAGAGATTTATCAATTTTGACCTAACTGAAATGATGACATTGCTAAAAATATACAGAAAATATCGTCAGTTTTAGTTTTATTATTGATTATTGATTTAATATGAGGCTTTGGTGGATTTGTTTGTTAAGATCTGGGATGTCTGCATGACTTTAAAAAGTGTTACATTTATAGACAATACCTACTCTGAATCTGACAAATACCTTACCTTACCTTACCTTACCTTACCTTACCTTACCTTACCTTACCTTACCTTACCTTACCTTACCTTTTTAGGTAAAACTAAAACTGAAAATCATATCAAATCCACTCTGAAAACTGACTGGAACTGAAGAAAATATGAAATAACAATAATAACTACTATCTCTGAGGTGGATCCATAGGTGGTGGAGGGCATGATGCAGGGCAGTGTCACTGCCTAAAATTGAGACTCATTCAGCCAGTCAACTGTTTTCCAGTCTATTGTCCAATTTGGTGACCGTGTGTAATTGTAGCTTCAGTTTTCCATTCTTAGCTGAGGAGTACCCAGTGTGGTCTTGTGCTGCTGTAGCCCACCTGCTTCGAGGTCCAATGCAATGTGCCTTCGGATATTCTCTTGTGCACACCTTGGTTGTAAAAACTGATTATTTAAGTTTAAGTTGCCTTGTTATCAGTTATCTCTTTTTCAGAGGATTCTCTGTAAACCCAAGAAACAGGTGTGCATGAAAGTTCCAGCACATCAGCAGACCAGCCTGCTTGAAGGCAACAACCATGCCACATTCAAAATCATTTAAACCACATTTTTCCTTTTTCTGATGCTCAGCTTGAACTTCAGCAAATTATCTTGACCATGTATACATGCCTCAAGGTGCTGAACTGCTGCCATGTATCATGTGTAAGAGGTCAATTGATTATTTTTTGTTTCCCATTTTATTGTCTTAAAACCTAATTTATAGCTTTAGACATGTACACACAGACTGCACGTTCACATTTTTTGTGCATTCTGCTGAAAAGTATTTCTTCTTCAAAGTCAGGACATTTTGTCTGCACCTCAATAGCCTGTTTTTGGTCAGGTGAGAGTGCGGAGCAGTTTCTTATTAAAGCCCACTGACACATTGATCCTTTGACAGCCCCCATGAGACCAATCTTCATCTCAGCCACTTTAGATGCTTTCACAGGAAATCAACTCAAAAGCATCTTCTTTTCCCCCTCCTTTTTTGTCTTCCAGCTTTCTACCACCCGTGTCTCACCCATCTAAAGTCTAAATATGGTATATACAGTGTTCTGATCAATGACGCCCACTGAGGAGGCCGTGCTGTTTGTGTTCACAGTAACGTTACCGGTCCACCGACATCGAGCAGTGGGGTATGTGAGCACAAAGGACAAAAGGGAAAGTGGTGACCTTTTGTGGCACAATGAGAAGAATTAAAAAGGAACAATGTGATAGTAATTTGGAGGCATTGAGACACTGACGAAACAGGACTAGAACAGATGTGATGTGGCATAGCTGCTGGTGAGGAAGCTGAGGATGAGCATTAGGCTAAAGCGGCCACTGCCCCCTCGAGGCCTCTGTCGATTCATCCTTCCGGCAGGAAGTGTTTAAAGATCAATAAGAAGCGAGGGTCTCCAGAGAGAGACAAAGAGAGAGCCTTCGTTCAGCCCAGGTCTCTTTTTGTTTCATTAAACGGCTCCTCGCTCTGTTCTGGGATTGAATTGAGAATAACGAGCTTAAAGGTTTCTGTCTCCATTTCTTCATCACTGCTAATGAAAACAGCAGTGTCAGGCTGCTCCTCGCATGGTCATCCAAACAAAAAGGTTTCTTATCTGTCATTTTTAACACTTTATAAAAGTTTTTAACAACCACGCAATTTCATTAGATTAAATGTATCTCATTCACACTCTCAGAAATCGAGTCATTTTTGACAACAGATGTCTCCATGCTTTCTCTGAAATGTGTTTGTTTAGCTTTGTTGTCACTGTCCAGAACGTCCTTCATTCAGGTATGTATCTGTACAATCAAGGACTGTAAATAAAAGATGGACATACTGTAGCAATCATAACCACCCACTGGTTTGTAGACCCCCCAGCCTGAAGTCTCAGGTTTACTTTTATTGCAACTACCATCTTTGATTTTGTGTGAAAAGTGTCCATATTTGCAAAGGGGGGTGGACTGCTACTACAGTACTGTGAAAAAGTATTTTTCTCCTTCTCAGTAATGTACATGAATCCTTCAACATGCCATGGCATATTTAAGGGATTGAAGTTTTTTTTTTTTTAATTGCTTTACATGCAAAGGATCCACATTTCAAGAGGAGGAGAGACAAACCCAGCCTCAGGGGCTTACGAGCTAATGTACTCCTAGTGCTGGTCCCAAGCCCAGATAGATGGAAGGGCAAAAAAATCTGTGCCAAACCAAACATGCAGATCGATCCACTGTGGCAAGCCCTCGGGAAATAAAGGAGCAGTTCTAAGTAGCTTACTTCATACTGTATTACATACAAAGACATAACATAAGCTGCCATAAGCTGATCATACATTTTTTTTTTATAGTGAAATAAGATAAGATAACCTGTGACACACTGTGACACAACAGTGTGTCACAACAACTGTGACACAACAAATTTACCACACGTGGGAAATTTGTTGTGTCACAGTAGGAAGTGGACAGTGAAAATGTTATTGCAGCAAAAATGAGGAAAAACAATGGAATTGAATAAGATACAATAGAATAAAATGCTACATACAATAGAATCAAATACTATGTTGTCAGAAAAACTACATTTAGTGGTATTGCATGTGTGTGTGTGTGTGTGTGTGTGTGTGTGTGTGTGTGTGTGTGTGTGTGTGTGTGTGTGTGTGTGTGTGTGTGTGTGTGTGTGTGTGTGTGTGTGTGTGTGTGTGTGTGTGTGTGTGTGTGGTCAACTGCAAAGTCTTTGTTGTGGAGTCTGACAGCAGTAGGAAGGAAAGACCTGCAGAATCTCCTGTCCCACATGGTGGGTGCTGCAGCCTGCCACTGAAGGAGCTGCTCAGTGCTGTCAGAGCTTCCTGCATGGGGTTGGAGATGTGACCATTCTCCTGTCACTCACCACCTCCACGGGGTCCAGAGGGCATCCTAAAACAGAGCTGGCCCTCCGGATCAGCCTGTTCAGTCTCTTCCTGTCCCCAGCAGAGATGCTGCCACCCCAGGTACCTGTAGATATCCACAGTCTCAATGTCCATACCTTGGATGTTTAGTGGCTGCAGTGGAGGAGCCTAATTTTTCCTAATGTGAGGTCATAAGAACACAAACAGTTACACAAAACATCTAAATTCATATAATTTCTTGGGACCATATTTATGAGACACCATGTCTCTGGTCTGGTTTTAGTGCTTAACAAAGATTTGTATATCCTTGAAGAAACTTTTGTGCTGAGGACATGAAACTGGCACCCTTTCAATCACCATGCTTTATTTAATCATTTGTCTATGCTGCTAATCATTACACAGATCACATAGAGCTGCTTAGCGGCTGAGAAAAGAGTTATAAAATAAACAAGATCACATCGTCACTGCTCTGACTAGAAGCAGGTGTAGAGGAAACACTCAGATTAAATACTGACCTTTCAAATCAGCTCATCCTCTCCCACTACCACCTGTCTGTGGCCTGACCAGGTCATTATTTTAGTCCTTAACCCCCCCACCAGATTCAATCCTCTCAGGGAGGATTATCATGAAGCTAAACTCTGTGTGCCCCCCCACTGAGACGTAAACATCACAGAGCCACGTGAAAAGCCTAATTTGGCCCAAACAACATTTATGTAATAAAGGACAAAGTGACTTAATTTGTTTCACCTTGCATGTTTGAAACGCAGCTCAAAGAGCTTTACCCTTACTGTGGAGAAGGGTGAGCAGGAGGAAGAGAATTACCAAACTATGATCATGTTTTCATATTTTTATGGACAGATTTAATTGTTTTGGATTGAAGGTATTAATTTGTGGCACATCAGATTCTAGTTTTCCTTCCTTCGTTATGCTTTGGATCCCTGATTATCGTGTTAGATGTTCACGCTGCAGACCTCCTTTGCTTTCATGATGGTGTGACCTCGTGATCACCTTCCAAGTGATAAAGGTATTCAGTATCAGTCTAATCACCAGCTCTGACAACACAAAGCAAACAGACGAGTACAATTAGATGTTTGACACACTGTCCCGGAACCCCTGGTGAGCTGCTCCAGCGCTGTTTTGGAGTTTCTGGTTTAAAGGGCAACATGAGGAAGAGGTGGGACTCCTTTAAGACGCCCACACTGTCCTCCACTCCTGTTTATCTGGGTCTGTGTTCATATGCCCCTGTGTGTGTGCACGCTTCGAAGAATGGATCAAATATCCTGTTTTTCAAACTAATAAATGAATTTTTCCATATACTTATTCTTTAAATAGCACGCACAGATAAACAGGGCATCAAGCATTGTGTCAGTGGCAACAATAAAAGGGTGTGGCTCCTTTAAGGGCAGTGTTAAATAGATCAGTGTAACACATACACGCGCATAGCCCCCCCAGTGCAGGAAGATGAGGTCAATTCCACCAAAGACACACGTAAAATGACAGCGTTTTAATGCGCCTTCAAAATAAAAGCCCATCATGATACTACTGAACTTGATTCAACGAAATTTTGCAACGAAAGTGTCTGTTTTTTCTGTGTATGCTAAATCTGAACAAAGAGTGAGTTATCTTTGAAAATACTTTTAAGGAACCAAGCAGTTTAACTGCACCGCATGTATTTTCACTTCTATATTTCCATGTTCAGACAAAGGAAAGCGCAGTGCACTATAACTCATAGGTTTCAGTCCTTTGTTATCACCTGATGAAGAACAAATGTGTTTATTATACAAATATTTGCATAAGCAAATTGCATTAAAAGCAAAACTATAAAAGGTCCTGCTTTTGTTACTTCCCTAGAAAACTTTCTCTTAAATTGATTAACAAAAAAAACATGATTGATCATAAAACTAATCATAAAAAACCCCAACTAGAAGCTCATTTTCTACTAAACCGACAAGTAGAAACGCTGCAGATCATCATCGTCATCATCATCATCGTCGTCGTCGTCGTCGTCGTCATCATCATCATCATCATCATCATCATCATCATCATCACTGCATTTAGTCATTATTTATTATTAATCTATGGCTGTCTTTCAGAGTGATTTTTGATCTGTCTTCCTCCACTCACCTTCAACCATTTGTTCCTGAGTGAATTAGATTTTTCTTCCCATTAAAAGGGAGTTTTTCCTTCCCATTGTCGCCAATGTCTTGCTTTTGACGGAGTGGGAGGAGTCGGGTCTAATCGTTGGGGTTTTCTATGTATTACTGTAGGGCCTTTTACTGTTGTTGTAATTCGGTGCGATTTAAATAAGATTAAACTGAATTGGAATTATTTGTGGAACACTTTTCAGTTTTCCTACAGAGGTTTACAAAAATGCATTTTGTTTTTACAAATTTTTTTTATTACGTAATTTAGGGAATCTGTGGTAAATACTTCCTTTTTCATTTTCATGAATGCACACAGAGTACCACCTTGGTTTAGTTTCATATTATTTCTTCCTGTTTTCTAGTGTAAACGTTTGAGTAATTCATACATAATACATCAACATTACTTTGGCTTCCAATGACAAGTTTGTGCTAACATGAGTCTGTATTTCATAGCGCTTTCCAAAAAAGAAATCATAAAAGTACCACTGAAAAAGCAACAAAACCGGAGAACACTGAACTCAAAACTGGCACGTCACACATCATGTTAACCTGTTAGGAAAAAATGTCCCCGTGCTCCATTTCCACGCAGACACAGCTACTTTTGGTGTGTCTGTGAACATATCTCATCCAGCTTTTTATATGAAACTCATTCCTTCCCTTTCAACTTTTAGCTTTATTCTGAAAACATCAAGCGGAAGTAGCAGATTTTGTGACTCTCCGCGGTTGATGGTAGTCTGTGGCGAGCGCAGCCAGGCGTTCATCAGGAGCAGCATAGTGCGTCGAGCGGAGATGGAGTCAGAGCTGACCGGCTGTGAGCTCGCGTAAAGACAGCAGCCGAGCCCGGGGAATGACCATGTTTGATTCAGAAACGTGAACATCCTCGCCGGGATCGCCTCAGACACGACAGCGTCATGACAGCACTCCTGTATTGAGGTAAGGGCTGATGGCACCGCAGAAGCCGCCGCTGCGTTGTATTTCTTATTTAGCGCGTCCGGACCATCCTGACGCGCAGGGTTAGACATTTCTGCAAAGCCTTTCTCGTGTGCTCGTGCTGACAACAGAAAGGAATCAGCATCGTGATTTGTCGAGGGCAGCAGCAGCACACCTCCAGGTGTTGAGGCGGAGAGGAGGCTGCTCTGTTTGGGTGTTAAACCCGCTTCATCCCTGCCGCTCCAACCTGCGCTCAGAGCCAGCTTTTGACGGCAGAGCGCGAGTGCGGTCTTTTGATCATGATAGCGGCTTGTTTGGGGGATTCGCGCGTGTGTGTGTGTGTGTGCGGGTTGGGGGCTTCCTGGTTTTTGAAGGGGGTCGCGGTGTAAAACGGGGGGCTTTACCGATAATCTGTTTAATAGGCTTTGGGGAGTCACTGTGGAGGCTCACAGGAGGGCTCGGGGGCCCTGATGTGATCTGGTGTGATGCACAGTCCAGTTCCGCTCGCGAGGATCCAGAATCAGTGCACCAGCTCGTGACTCTACACGCGGACTCCCATTCATCGCTCGCTTTTGGACCTGTGTCTGTCAGCCATTCAGCAGGAGGCTGCTGCCGATTCCCATTCATGAAGTCCAGTGCGCAGCCTGCACAGCGACCCACTGTCGGCTTTAAACAGGCTCCCCGGGCCTGCAGCGGGCCTGTTATAGGCCTGCTATTGACTTTCTCTTGTGTATCTTTTTATTGGTTACGTGAGAGAGTAAGTCAATATGAAGCTTTATCAGTCAGATTTAACCAGGATGCGGGCCTGCTCGTGTTTATGTTTACATCATTGTGCCATCCTGCTAACACTCCTCCGAGGCTGGACTGCGTCTCTGCCTCCAGGTTACGGGTTTCTATTGAAGTAATAGAAGTAAAACAGCATGTAACTGCCATTTTTTTAAAAACTATATTCTCTAAAATCGCACTGGCGACGCTGTTTTTGTTTTGTGATGTTTAAGCAGCATTTTAAAAATCAAAGACTGAACAGTTCTTTAAGTAAAAGTTAAGCTTTTCTGGACCTCGCTTGAGCTCTTGTTGAGAAAACAACACCTTGTACAACAGCATTTAAGTTTGAATTTGTGCAAAAATTCAACTCTGAATCTGCAAGTAAGAGTAAAGTCAAAAAACAAAACACTGTAACACACGATGCAGTGTAGTTATGTGCAGACTGTGCTGCTGTATGGGCTGTTACATCATTCTTATGTTCTGTTAACACTTAAAGGATAGACCAGGTTGAAAAGACGATACTTTCACTAAAACTCTAAGGTGTGACGCGTTTGACTGCTGAGTAAGGTTATTTATTCTTCACTGGGAGAACACCAAAAATAAATTAAAAAATCTAAGCTGTTATTGTGCGGTCAGTTAGACAACGTGTCTCTTTCCTGGCTGAATCAACACTGGGCTTTGCAGTGAAATATAATAGTGACATACATACATATACATTTATAGGAGTCTTGATAGGTCAGCTATATAATATTTTGGGGGTCTTTCCTTGTCTGCTTATATGGTCTTGATGAACTTGAGCATTGTCATAGATCTTGTTCTGATGGACTTTTTTCATTTATAAAAAGAAATGATTGATTCTATACAGTAATTACATTTTGCTTAGGCAGCCTCTCACATTTCTCGACACTGGGAAATCTTTCATGCTCTGTGTTTTGTTTTACTTCCTCCATGTTTGAGATCTCACAGAACTGGATGCTGTTTGAAATAATTGCTCCAAAATTAACCCAATTTTCTCCATCTGCACTGATTTAAACTAAAATGTACTCACAGGCACTTTATTAGGTACACCTAGACCATCTTTTGGTTTCAGAGCTGCCTCGGCAGCATGTTGTACCCACATCCACCACATCTCAAAGGTGTCCTGTTATATTGAGATGTATTGACTGTGGGACCATTTGAGAACTGTGTTTAAATAATCAGTTGATACTAAGGGTTTCATAATATCCCCCACATCATTACACTACCTCCCCCAGTATAAACCATTATTCCAAAGTAAGTTGGATCTATGCTTTGACATTGTTTACACCAAATTCTACCATCTGAGTGTTGCAGCAGAAACTGAGACTCATCAGTCTAGGCAGTGCTTTTCCAGGTCCATTCCCCAATTTTGGTGGGCATGTGTGAATTGTAACCTCAATTTCCTGTTCTTAACTGACAAGACTCGTTCCTAGTGTGGTCTTCTTCTTTAAGGATTAATGTGTTGAATGCTCAGAGGTGCTCTTCTGCATATATTGGGTGTAACAAGTGGTTACTGTTGCCTTCCTATCAGCTCAACACAGTCTGGCTATTCTTCGCTGACCTCTGACATCAACAAAGTATTTTTTCACCCAAAGAACTGGTGCTCATTGGATATTTTCTGCTTTTTGGACCATTACCTGTAAACCCCATGAGGTGTCTGTGCCGAAAAATCCCAGTTGATCAGATTCTAGAAGAAACTTTTGCAATATTGTATTTGGTTAAAAAAAAAGACTTGAGCAAACCATTAGTCAAACTTTGACATGTACTGATCATGCCTATTAAGCTATTCTATTTATTATTTATTATATTAAATCAGTTAGATAAGCATAAAAAATATCTCTTGTGTAACTTAATCAGCATCAGGGTGGTGGGTTACTTTGGCACAAGGAGAGGTGGGGTGGGGTAAACAGGACCGAGTGCGAGTCCATTAAAGAGCACAGATGACGACCACGCTCGCATTCACGTCTACAGTTAACCTAACTCGCATGACTGTGGACTGTGGGAGGAAATCGCAGCCCCTGGAGGAAACCCACACAGGCACACGAATTATAAAAATAACCGACAGATTGATCAGTATTGAAAATTAGATTTCTGTGCAGATCTAAATATTCAGATTCAGATTTGCACACGTTTTACTTTACATCATTTAAGGCTTGCGCGACTGAAAACATGAAATACGATGGCTTCATAAGTAAACTACAGGGACTAATCCACGGCTGAAGTTAACCACAAAGTAATGTTACATAGATCTGTGTAAGCGGCTGTCTCCAACCCCTGTCGGCACCATCATCGTGCTGTTTTCCGCATCAGCTTCACCACAAATTAAAAGCCCATCTAGTCCAGCAGCTGAAAGACTCGACGCTCACACAGGTTGTACAGTATTCCTCCTTCTGTGCACTTCTTTGTGAGAGGCCTGTGGTCATCTGTGAAATTAGTTAGACCTGGTGGGTGAGAGACAGGAAATGGAAGTCAGTGGTGCAATGTGCATCTCCCACACACTTCGTCCTTTATCACTGGCTGCCATATGGATGTTGAGCTCACTCAACATTTACATTGTCACTGCTTGCTAGAGGAAGCATGAGAGAGAGAGAGCAAGAGAGAGCGAGAGAGGACAGTCTGTCTGCAGAGGACACGCTAATTTATGTGTTTAATATCTGAGCGATGAGGCTGTACCTACATCATTAGTAGCGTCTGGGAAAAAAAAAAAAATCCCACAGGTGAGCCGACTCAGTTTATTTGTGTGCAGTTACAGTTTGGTGATTTGGTTCTCAGGAATGCTCGATTTCCATCACGTCTGGCTCCTTATCGTCGGTTGTATCTGTCTGCCTCTGCGCGCACATACACAGGCTCGCACAGACAGCTCAGGCATATCAGTGTCTGGATCAGGACTGTATAGCTTTCATAACGTCTGTCTGCGTGCGCCGTCACCCGTCCAGTCTCACGGTGAACATAGACGCTCTCCTCTGCGGTGGTCCAGACATTCAGGAGCTTCGGGGAGAAATGAGGTTATCAGCGTATAGGTTAAAGGTCACTGACCAGCTCCTCTGAAGTGAACAGATCTAAAAGTAGTTGAAGGTCTGGGTCTATCACTGCTGACCTTTATTTCTGCTCTTTCTCTTGCTGCAACGTCTAATCCCCTTCCCTCATCATACCTCTCTATCTCCAGTTTCTCCCTCCTGGGATTTCAATTTTTTTTTTTTTTATCATTCGCCTACATCTCTTCTGGTTTTCCTTCCACTTCCATCATCCTTTCTTCATCTCCAGTGGCAAACCTGGAGTGCATAGTACCCTTTTTTCTATTTTGCTATCTTTACTCCTACACACACCTGGAAGACTGCTGTAATAATCCGTATTATGTCTTCTGTAGGTGAGTCAGTTTTTTGTCACCGTGCCTTTCCTGCTGTGCGAGTGTCTGCGTCGGTCCTCCTTCAGCTAGAAGTAACAAAACAAAAGAGCTATCCTGTTTATTCTGCTGCATGTTTCTGCTGCAAAGGGAAATCTTAATTTTACATTAAGTATTTTGATTCATCTTATTATTTAAAGGCACTATATGGAGTAACTCCAATATTTAACATTAATGTGTTTGGCAGCTCTATGTGCAGGTATGAATGCAGTATAACTCTGAATGGTCTTAAAATGGTTTAAGGTATCAGTACAGACTGACTAACTTTATCCAGAATTGGTTGGTTGTTTTTGACTGTTTTAATGTGTTTTTTGGGTTTTTTTGTTTCTTACGTTTTAACTCATTAATGGGAGGGGATCTATTTCAACTCTATACTTTTATAGTAGTGCTGTACTGCTATAACAATATATGACTACAGACCCATTGCACTTACACCAGTGGTTGCAAAGTGCTTTGAGAAGCTGGTTCTAAAGCACATAAAGGACTGCCTTCCACCCAAATTCAACCTCCACCACTTTCATCCCAGACATTCTTATAGCCAAGCTGGTAAACTTGGACCCCCCCCCCGCTACATGTGCGTGGATCAAAAGCTTTCTTACTGACCGAACACAATCAGTCAAGGTTGGGGCAACCAGAGATCATCCACCCTGTCACTGAGCACTGGCTCACCACAGGGATGTGTGCTGAGTCCTCTCCTATACACCATCTACACCAGTGACTGCACCCCTTCACATCCCTGCAACATCATCATCAAATTTGCAGATGACACCACTCTGATGGGGCTCATCACCAACGATGACAACACCGCCTACAGAGATGAGGTCCAGCATCTGACAGAATGGGCTGCTTACAATAACCTAACGCTACACACCAGGAAAACCAAGGAAGCGGTAATGGATTTCTCACAAGAGAAAAACTGATCCCCATCCCCCATCCATAAAAGGTGACTATGTGGAGAGGGTGTCCTCCTTTAAGTTCCTCGGTACCCACATATCCAAGGACCTGTCTTGGACCATAAACACATTAGCCTTAATGAAGAAAGTCCAGCAGCATCTCCATTTCTTGAGGGTTCTGAGATGGAACAGGCTTCAGACTGACCTACTAGTGTCCTTCTATTGAGCCACAATCGAGAGTGTGCTGGTGCACGCCATCTCCGTGTGATACGCCAGTTGTACAATAGCCGATAAGAAGAGACTAGAGGGTCATCAGAACTGCAGAGAAGGTGATCGGCTGTCCACTCTCCCCCCTGGACTCCATTATCAGCTCTAGATGTCTCTCCAGAGCCAGGGTGATTATAAAAGACCACCTCCATCCTAACAACCACCTATTCAATATCCTGCCCTCTGGAAAAAAGTTTAAATCCTTCAGGTGCAAAACCAATAGACTAAAGAACAGGGTCCTCCTGTGGGCTGTCAGAACTTTTAATGCAAATTAAGAGTGTGAACCGACTTCTCCCATACAGTCATTCTGTCACTGCTATTGACTCTGTTGCTGCAATTTCCCTGTGCAATATTTGGTGTCTGTGCAATACTTTGGTCTGTGCAATATTCTGGCAGATGTGCAATTACCATCCACATCCTTAATGACCATAGCCCTTCCACCCTTATTTATTTATTATATTATTACCCTTGTACACACCCCCACAATGTTTCTGTAACTCATACACCATTTATATAGTTTATTTATATTATACTGTTTATATTTGATAGTTTTTCTTCTTTGCATATTGTTTTCTTTACTCATTCACCTTTGTGGTGTTGCTTTCTAATTTCACTGTGCAAGCAACTGCACAATGACAATAAAAAGTTCTAAGTTCTTCTAAGTACTAGTTACTTCACACAGGCTCATCAAAACCAGACAATATGCGATGCTTTGGTTCTGGTGGAGATCGGATAAACGTTGCCTCGTCTGGATTTCGATTTCTGCTCAATATTTGTGAGGTAGGGTCACAACTTGGTCTAAACCAGAGGCTACCTGAGCATCATTGCTGCCCATGTCCATCCCTATATAACCACAGTGTACTCATCCTCTGATGTCTACAGGTAATGCACGTATCACAAAGGCCAAATCAACTCAAGCTGGTTTCTTTAACACAATCAAATGGCCTCCACGATCACCGGATCTCAATCCAATGGAGCACCTTTGGGATGTGGTGGAACGGTAGATTTACATCATGGACGTGCAGGAACTTTGTGACGCTGTCATGCGCACATGGACCAAAATCTTCGAGGAACGTTTCCAGCAGCTTGTTGGATTCGTGCCATGGAGTTCCAACCTAGTAGTATCAACGTGTACCTAATAAAGTGGCCACTGAGTTTGTTCACCATGAATGCTTTGGAATGTATGAATGGTGTGCACAAATTTGTGTGCAAATGCAATATCTTTTGTCCATTTCAAAGCTCTGCCATATTTCCATCTTATATAAGAACACATTATTAATTCAGAGAGCGTTGAAGATGTTGTGTACATCACTGTACTGTACTGAGTGTGCTGCTAGCTGTGTGCTGTCCTGTGTAGCAGGCTAATCTTAGAAAACATGTCTAGGCTCAAACTCCCTGGAGTGGGAGCACAACATCACCAATCATCCTCATCAGCCAGTCGCAGAGGCTGTGCTCCTGGCATGCAGCTGCTTGCAGCATATAGGGCATATAAGGCTGTTAGAGGGCAAGTGCACTGTTTATCTCTGAAAGTGCACAGAAGTAGACATGGCTACATAAATAAAACTCCACGTGCATCCGGTGTGCTTAGCTACAGTGTCATTTCCTCAGTAGCTCTATATTACTACCCAAAACACCACAGTATTAATCGGGCATATGTAATTCCTGGCTCTGCTCAGTTCAGTCCTGTGAGAACTCTACAAGGTACACGAAGTGAACAGATTTTGTATGATGTGTTTTGCAGGCTGTAGCCAATCACTTCTCACTGCACAGAAATCTCTCTGCAGTCTCCCCCAGAGTCAGTTTACAGTTACAGACAGCGCTCCTGACCATCTGACAGAGATATCTGCCCCCTACCCTGGGGAACGCACCAGCAGGAGGAGGTGGTGGGTGCACAGGAGTGGTAGATTTTTACAACAGATAGGGACGAGTAACAGGAAGGAAAAGGCCTTTTGGGGCCTGGAGGATGGAGGTAAACATTTTTAGATTCCCCACAACTTCCCTTAAGTCTGTTTTATTTATTTTGCTTCCAAATCATCGGCGCTGAAAAAAAATCTGAGGGGAGTCACGGCAATGTGAGAAACTACAGGGTGCCCCTGCTCCCCCTCATCCTGCAGTTTGTCTCCCTTTCTTTACGCTCCCCTTGTCTCCTCCACCTCCACACATCACTGATTGTTTTAGCAGCTGGCCTGTGGAGCAAACACATGCCCCCTTCAAGTGGTGGAAAAAGTATTCAGGTTCTTTACTTTATCAAATGTACCAATACAACAACAGAAAAATACCCCACAGTACATTTAACGGCCTTTGAGTTAAAGTAGAGTGTGGCAACGTGAAAAAGTTTACTTGTTGTGATAAACCTACAAATTGCTCCTTTGTTATTAGCAGCAGACACAGTTTGGTGATTCGCTGCCGTCAGCAGTGGAATATTTAGCTGCTAAAATGCCGAATATAATCCTCACACACACAGACTTTTTTTACAAACACCTTTTGAATTTTTGCATCACTAGCAACACAACAGAGTGTTTGCTTTTTTTTCAAGTGGAGGAAAAACAGAAAGTCACAATACCATAAATTTAGCGAATGACAGGAATTTCCATGTCTAATTTTTCCATGTACTTAAACATGAACTTCTTTATTAAAAAGGGTTTTAAATCAGTGACATGGCAGTGGCAGTACATGTTATTAAAATGTTGACTTTATATTTTGCCTAAAGGACGCAGGGTAAAATGTTAGCATAGTTGCTGAGCAGCCTACTTAACGTTACATTATGTTAGCTTAAGCTTTTATATAGCATTAGCTGATACAAACATTTTATCCGATAGAAAAATAACTGATTTCTCAAAGACAATGCCAGGTGTCCACAGGTATTTCCCTACCTGACTCCTCTTACTACCTTTCTTATCAGTGGGTTTGGGCGGAGCCATCACAGCACTACTCCTGTCTGTGGATGTCCTCCTACTGTGGCATTTAAAGACAGGCTAAAGCAGTTGTAGATGTATGCTTCCTCCAACACTAACACACTCAGCCATCGAGTCAGCATGAAACTCAAGCCCTGACTGAATATATTGGCCAGAGCCCAACCTATTCACTTACAGGTATCAGTTTAATCTTAATGTGTTGTTAGGTTTATGAAACTTAAACTGTCTGAAGTACATCTGTCAAACAAACGTTTGGAAAAAGAGTTGAACTTTTCCCTCCGCTTCAGGTCAAATGTAAAGTGAAAAAATGTGTTTCCAAAACACATTGCTGCTCAGTACTTCAAGTAAATGAGCTCAACTCCTTTTCACCCCGGACCGCTCTCATCCGCACTGCATCACCTCCCCCCATCACTCTGCTTTGGCTGTTTCTGCCATCATTTAAATTCTAGATCCTCGTGTGTCTTTCCAGTGTGTAGTCGGCATTGGTTTGCTGAGCCTCAGAAAACCATAATGTCGTCCACTTCCTCCAGCGTCTCATGGCTTGAGTTTCATGCTGACTCGATGACTGAGTGTGTTAGTGTGTGTATGTGTGTAGAGTCATTTCAGTATCCTTGAGAGAGGCACATCCTCATCTTTACAGAAGGGCAGGAGTGTGAGAATCGCACCTCACAATGTGTTGTTGTTTTTCTGCTGAATGAGTGGAAAGTGGGCCCAGTGCAGGTTTTTAAATAGCTGAATGGATATTGACTTCCTTGCCTTGGCAACAACAACACACACACACACACACACACACACACACACACACACACACACACACACACACACACACACACACACACACACACACACACACACACACAAGAGCAAACAC
>VURO01035676.1:0-10916 GCA_015108175.1 Pelvicachromis taeniatus
CTGCAGATGTGGGACGTACTGCTGAAGATCAGGTTCCTTCTCAGCCTGGTCCCTCACCCAGTTTAACACCTAGAAGAGTGGGACATTACAAGGAAGAATAAATGTTAATTAAATAAATATACTTCATTCTGTATCTAAGAAAATGAACTGAACAACAGCTCCTTATAATTATTATGTCTGCTGCTGTCACATGGAGCGGGATAGTTTACCTTGGTTACTCTCCCGCTCAACTTCAGAGGATGAAAGTCGACCTCAAGCCAGTTGTAAAGTTCTTTCACTTCAGGTACAACGTACTGTAGCAAGTTAAATCTCACCTAAAATACAAAAATCAAAACATACATTTGACAAAAAATTAAAAAAATAAAAATTAAAGAAATGAAAACAACCAACCAAAAAAAACTATACTCTTAAAAGCGTGTGAAAATGTTTCTCTTTTCTTGAGCATATAATGTACCATATCATTAATGAGACTTTGGCGGGTTGGTGGAGACTGCAGGGCCAGGAGGGTAGCTAGCCTACGGTGTTTCTCAACAATGATGCCATCCATGTCCAGCAAGCGAGCAATATCGGTACGCTCAGGGGTGATGGGAATGGACAGTGTAGCCAGGAGGACTCTGGTAGACATCCTGAAAAGTAAAAGTAAATCTTACTACATATTTGGTCACCATCAAGTTAAAACAAACAAACAAAACAAAACACTGTTGCATTTATCCACAAGAAATTAATGGAATACCGCTGCATCTCCTCTTGGGTCAGATTCTTTCGCATCTCCCTGGACAGATGATAGAGCCGGTGAAGGGTGCAGGCATGGAAGAGAGCGTTTCCAGATTTCCAGAATACAGTAGACACCTTGTTGTAGTAGTTGGCCATCAGCTGTGGTTTGGGAGGCTTCTTGGAAAGAGCAAACAGGCCATGGATGTCTTCAACAGCCTTGAATGCTTCCTGGGAGGAAAAATAATAAATACATTAGTACCATTAATTTTACTTTCACTGTGTTTCACAGCAACTATAACATTACACATCGCCAGCTGTACATTACAGCATCCAACAACAGTGGAGACGACCGATGAAAATGCTTGTGTAGTTGTTGAAGAGTGTTAGGTAGACAAACCTGCCAAAGCTCCATGCTTATGGCGCTGTCCAGCTGCACCAGACGTGTCTCCAGGTGCATGGACTGACTTTCAGGGTTGTTCAGATTGATGGCAGTGCTCTGGTTGTGATGGCGCTGGATCTGACCCAGATGCATGCGCAGGTTGTCACACAGCTTACGAAACTCTGCCTTGCGGGTGTACTGAAGGCAAAACTTGAATGCTGCAGGGAAGGTAAGCAAACAGACAATTTAATGGTTTTAACTAAAAAGTGTTTGCAGTTACAAAAATGATCAATACTGGAGAAAACTACTCAGTAAATTATTATTAATAATAACAACAACAATAATAACTTTCCACTTTATTAATTTAAAGAAATGCTCATCTATGGAGGGATGAACAGATTATATGTGACAAAGAGGATGAAGCTAATGCCTGGATTAAGACACCTTACAATTAATTTAATCTGTGACATTACATCTTATTACATCACATTGCTTAGCTACTGGAATACTTTGAGGATTAACTAATCTTAGACTCACAGCAAACACACCTGAAAAATATTTCTGAATAATAATTAAATGACTTAAGTGGAAAAGATTTTTGTTTGATAAAACATCCTATACATGCACTGGTGTTAATTAACATTCACATATGGAAAACAATTAAAAATACAAAAACTTTATATTACAATGGCAGTAACTTATATGCAGCCTGGAATATTGACTTAGGACTATAACATGACAACATGAAAACAGGCAGTACTTAAAAAGTAATTTGATGTGTGAACGTACCTTGCTGTGCAATGTCATGGTATAGACGCTCCACCTTGGAGTTGTTTCTCAGCAGGTCAAGGCATTGGCGGTATGACTCCCACAGGAACTTCACCCACGGAGTGAGGAGCAGGCGATCAGTACGATCTTGAGTGTCCTCTCCACTCACAGCACTCAGGAGCACGCTAAAATCAAAACAAGTTCCACATTAGTAAATCTTTTTTTTTTTAATTGAAAATATAAATCACAATTTGATGTTAAACCAGCAGCCAGCCCTAAGAAATTAATTAAATCCTTTGTTAAACAGCCGATTTACTCTATAAAAACTTAAGCAGCGTCACCTTTCTGGGGTCTGGATGTTATCCAGATCTTCGATGTCCAGGACCATTTGCTGGGACTCCTCCTTGGCTGTCTCAGTCTTCTCCTCTGCCAGCTTCAGGTAGGCCCTAACCACATCCTCCAAAGACTTGATGTTCACCTGGATACACAAGGAGCTTACATTTAGACTAAACTGCTATATTACATAGACTATTCTGTGTGTGCAAAAATCACAGATTTCTCTTGCAGACCTGCTGACAGATGTTCTTGTACTGGTAGAGACCCTCCTTGGCCAGGTGGCTCTTGCGCAGATCGACGCAGAGCTCCAGGTATTTGAGCATAATGGGCTCGTGGATCTTCTGCCATGTTCGGTGTTTCTTGCTTTTGATGACATCGTACAAGACATCCAAGGCCGGCTGCTTCTTGCCAACCTCAAGAAACTCTGCGCAAACACGTTAAAGTAATATAAGTCAACAATAAATGCGTGAAGTCCCGCATTATTAGAAAAATGCAAAAGCATCCAACACCGTGGTTAGCTAGCGCCGGCTGATTAGGCCGCTGTTGGTGCGGCGTGATAGTATGATCTACTTACAGCCGTTACTTTAATACCATATCCCAGGCAACGTTAACAACACCGTAAAGCTGCTTGGAGGGTTAACAGCTCTGGCAGCCATTTACTTTCCTAAAAAGTCGTTGTTTTTGTAATTACAAATTGCTTAGACTATTGGCTACATGCCAAGGTAGCTCCACAATTTCGATATAGCTTCCCCGCCATCCGGCTAGCGTTAGCAGTTAGCCCGACCGGCTAACAACAACGAGTCACCAATCGCTAAAGCTAAGCCTTTAGCGGCCCACTAGTTAACGTGGATGTGGCCCATTTGTTAAAAGGCTAAGCCGTTTGTATACTCACCGTTTGCTCGTTTCAGAGCATTCTCTGGCCGCTGAAAATACGCCGGCATGTCGGTAACCTTTTAGCAAAGCTCAAAATTGGTTGACTTGGATTAATTTGAAGAAACTTTACCAGTCCATCAAAGCCACGCACTCACCAAATGCAACGGTGCTGGCTGAGAAAGGAACAACCTCGTGAGTGGCCTTGGTAGGGTTGCCAGTCTCGTCACGTGTTATCCCTCCCCCCAATCCCCTGTGTGCGCCGCATCAGTGTGGCGGTGAACAGAAATAAAGACAATAAACTTAATACAACGTAAAGTTCAATGAATTGTTATTATTTAATGTCATTTGTGAACACACCATTTTTACATCTTGCAGACCTTTTTGGATATCCAAATACATAAGATTTTAGTTGTTATTCACATGGCTAAAGACTTCATCTCCAAGTAATGACCGCTTGTGGCTTTCTGTAGCATCTGTACAAGTTAAAATTTCATTGTCCCTTTTCATTTGTGTATTTCGTTTTTTTACATTCAAATTATTCAGTTGGCAGTAACGGTAATACGGTCATTAAAATGATATAGTTTAAATCAAGAAATAACTTGTAGCTCTTCTGCTTTTATAAAAGTTTATGTAGTGTTATCACCACTGGCCGTCTGAAGTCACTGGTCTACTTTAGAAAGTAGAACAGCGACGTAAAATCTAAACTACTCAAGTGAGGACTTTAAACAAACCTGGCAACTCTGAAGTTCCCGTATGTGTCTCCTCCCATGGTACCTTCGTGTGCTACTCAGAAAACAAATCAACTCAAAAAAGATCGATTCAATCAACGTGGATATGATTTTAAAAAAAAAAAAGCCACACAACCTCTGTCAAAACCTGATTCTAACGGTGCTTCTAGCCTAGAAGAATGAGCAACAATTTTCACAGCAGTTTTATTTCGCTTGTATTTTATTTTAATGTATATACATCTTTTAATATAGGGGTTGAGAGACTTTGTCTCAATAGATAAAAGTTATTTTCTGTTCATTTAAGAGTGTGAAATAAGATAAGAAAGAGCCCAGTTTACCAGAAAAGTTTGCAAATTCCTGTGTATAGGTAGCCAAGAGCAAATACAACCAATAAAACAATAAAACAATGAAACAATAGTTTAACAAAGTCAAATAACTCCGTAAACTCCGTCAATAAGTAACATAAAAAAGTGCAAACGCAGACTTTTCTATCATATCCTAATGTGAAATGCTAATGATAAGATGAAATAAATATAGGTTGTCAATAGTTCATAAAAATGTAAGATTTGTATTTTCCTGCCGTCCGTGAATACACCTGGCATTTTGTGAGACATCGTGAACGCGCCGTTACGGCTGCATTACCACAAGCTGTGATTGGCTGTGAGCTGCGTGGCTCCTCCCTGCCCTGCCCTCCTGTCCCGGAAGAGGGAAGCAGTTTCGCAGAGAGAGAGGAAATGTCTGTTCACAATAGTAGAAATTATCCGAATCAGACTGCTGGCAAGTTTTAGCCTACTTTCTGTCCCATTAAACCCACCCAGCATCGCTATCTGACATTCTGATCTCGCATGGGCTCTCAAGGTAACTTTTCTGTTGCGTCTATGTCGGAAGACAGTCGGTGGCTGCTCTCCAGTTAACTTGTGCTAATGAACTGTTTCAGGTATGGAATATGGCAACGACTGAAACGCAGCTTATGTTAAGCGTGGGATTAATCGGTAAGTTTCGGTATCCAGGTCATTCTTTTGTCTTTTTTCTAAGCGAAGTCTGCGTCTCAGATCCGCTGAACATGCAGGACAATCACATGATACTACTGTGATCCGAGAATGTCCCCTCAGTGGTTTATTGCTCCTGCATATTCAGCCTGAATGGGTCCGTTTGGGTTCCTGAGCGCCACCAGTAACCTCATTATTGGTAGTGATGCTCTTAGAAGACCCTGAAAGTCCAGTCTGAATGCATTTCTTTCTCCTGACATGAATTAGGAGTCATACATTTTGCTTTTATTTCCCCTCCTTCAGAGAAAGATGTGAATGGAGACACTTTGTGGGTGTGGTGCTATCCATCTGTGGGTGACGAACTAAGGGAAGTCCTGCTCAGCAAGTGCTGCCTGACGCACGATGGCTGTGACTTTCACACCTTTGTGTTTGGTCAGTTCTCTCGTACCTGGTATTACATTACTACAATGGAAGTACAGGAGCCGACAGCACTAAACAAGGTAAGTTGTCTATATCCGGCAATTGGCTTCATCATCTTTGTCACATATAATCTGTTCATCCCTCCATAGATGAGGATTTCTTTAAACTATTTCTTTATTGTCTCTCCTCCTCATCAAGGTCACTCATTTTTCAGTAGTTGTTACAGCAAAAGACTTCAACCCTGAGAAATATGCTGCACTCAGTAGAATACTCTGCAGGTGACAGCCTTTATGGATATGAAGCATCACCTTATGTCTTTGTGCTTTGGACTGAACTCACGCAGTTAAATTTATCTCTCAGGATGTATGTCAAACACGGCAGTCCGGTGAAAATGATGGAAGCCTACATCACCGTCCTCACCAAAGGAATCTGTCAGAGCGACGAAAACGGCTCATTTCTCATCAAGGACTACGATGTTCGGAAAGCCTACTTGGCAGGTTCAGTCAAAGGTAGGACTTCACATTTGTTTAGAGGAAGGCACGTAAAAAAAATACTCAACACCTTTCCCTGACTTTCTTGTGTAAACTAATCTGTTATTTAAGAATTTTGTAATATGTTTCATTGTGGCCCAGGACTATTTGAACTTTTTAAAAGCAAATAATTCATGTTTTTTTTAAACTCTTATTAGAAACCCCGACTGTTACTAGAGGTTTTTAGGAAGTAAAAAAACAAATCAGGGTCAGCTAATATTTCACATGAAAATTAAAGTTTTCTTACGACTCTATGCAGTCCTGAGAAAATCTTATAAATGTAATGCTTTAATAAGAGGGTACCCAAGTGCTGCTAATAAAATGTACTTGATTAATTTATTATTATTAAGCCTCTATAAAAGCAGAAGTTTTGTCAGTTTGCTGGTCTGGAGCATTCAGGCGTGTGTTAACACAATACCACAATCCTTCCAGAAGTGCAGGTCTCAGCAAATCCAGCCCAGCGTCACACCAATCACTGCTCAGAGAAATTGCAACAAACACAAGAGCTACACCTCATACCGACGGTCAAGCACAGAGGTGGAGGGGTGATGATTTGAGCTAGTTTTGTGGCCCTGGGCACCTGACAGTCATTGAGTCGACCAGAATTTCCCTCGTACCAAAGAGGCCCATCTGTCTGATAGTTAAAGTTTGCCTTAAGAGAGCTGTGCGTAAATGACTGACTGTAAAACATCAATGAACTGAAGCTATGTTATAAAGAAGATTGTAGCAAAATCCCTCTGCAGTGATGTGACAGACTGATGAAATCACAGAGAAAATTCAGAGTTCATGTTATTGCTGTTTAAAGTGGTCCCACGAGTTACTGGATGATGAAGTGTACTTAATCATGTCTCCATACAGTCACATGAACACTTTTTTTTAAATGGCCATATACATATACACTGAGGTATACTTTAAAAAAACGATGGGGTTGTTTATTAATTTTGAAGTTTTAAATTTCACAAACTAGAAACTAGCAGTTTATTGCGAAAACGGCACCACTGTTTGCTCAGCTGTGATGCTACTCTGCTACTGGTGCAGCAGATGGTGCTCAGCGTGCTGGAAACAATGGAGTCAGAGTCATGGACGAAATACACGATGACACCATTTATATATAATCTCAAGCAACTATTTCTGCATTAAGTAGTGTAAAAACAATGGGGATGGCGGGAAAACACTATATGCAAATGCAGTGTGGCGTCTAGGTGATCATTGTATCAATCTTTAATTGATGTACAGCTTTTTTAATGAATTAGTTGAAATTTTTTATTTTAAAACGCTAGCCGTTAGTGGAAAAAGTCACGAGATCTCAAATCTTTGACCATGTTTCTGCTCTTCTCTCAGATGTGGTGTCTCAGTTCGGGATGGAGACCATCATCCTGTATACAGCCCTGATGCTGAAGAAGAGGATTGTTGTCCATCACCCTCGGATCGAAGCATTGTTGGAGTTCACGCGGTGAATTTAAGACTTTCGTAATCACTTTATGGTGCACATTATTGTCTCACGTGAGTAACTCTTTATGCTGTTTGTCTCTCAGGGTTCTGCCGGCTCTGGTGTGGCACAGGAAAGACTGGTCTATCCTCCACCCGTACATCCACCTGAGTGATGCTGAACTGGAGGATTTAAAGAAATGCCCCGGTGAGGCTGCCTACTGGTTTATGTCTAATTAACAGAAAACTCATCACGCAGCTTAGCCAGTATCTGCACTGCCATGACTGTGATCCAGTGGTGGGTGAATTATTAATGCTCCAATATGTTTGCTTCCTCCACAGGATACATAGCAGGGTTTGTAAATCCAGAAGTGAGCAACAGAACGGATTTGTTTGATGTGTTTGTGAACCTCCCAGACGGCACCATCACAGTATCACAGAGTGCTAAAGGTAGCATGTGTTCAAAGAGACAGCAATGTGTTGCTTTGATTCTCTCAGACTGATGCCGAGTATCTCACAACAGAAGCCATGGCTATGGGGAAGTTGCACAAGGACATCGGCCAACTCATCGTGCAGTCTGCGGAGGACGCGGAGAAGTCAGACAGTCAGGTGATCAAGGTAAGAACGTAGTTAAAAAACACAGGACAGGAAAGTGCATGCTTATTTCTCGCCACAAACCTAGTCTTAAATCTAACATGTCCTTCATTGGCAGGACATTTCTGTCAAGACTAAAGAGGTCCTCGCTAACCTGGTTGCCCTTGCTGATGAGTGTGAAGACTCTAAAATCACACTGGAAGGTTTAAAGCAGCGTCATTTCCCTCCAGCGACGGAGAATTTCCTCTTTCATTTGGCGGCTGCAGAGCAGCTCTTGAGGATATAAACCTGTTTTCAAACACTCTGCTGCAGGTTACCATCTGCAGCGTGGACTTAATGTTGGGATCATTACGTGTTTTTTTTTTTGTTTTTTGTTTTTTAACTGCCACACTGTTAACACGAGGAAGAAAAGTGTCCCTAGCATCAGATTTTTATGGTGCACTGCTTATCTAATACATCAGAGGACTCACGCACCAATAATGGGAGCAATGAAAGGATTAGTTCAGCGATATTTAATGTTTTTTAGCAGACAACTATTATAAACTCTATTATAAAAAAAGAGAAACTAAATTCATCTACAGCTCGAGTTTTTAAAAATATCAACACAAACTGAACAGACTGGCTGCTGCCTGAGGTAAAGACCTGAGTGCACGACCGTTTCAGTGTTTGTGTCATCTGACATTATGGTCTTTACGTGGGATTTGCTGAAAAATGTAAAACAATGCAAGGTTTATCCCTAAACAGCAACCGGTATGAGTGAAAGAGAGCCACAGCTGTTTAAAGCAGAGACAACGAGCATTGATCTTTCATCAGAGCGTTTTCCAACACGTTAGCTTCCTGTTCGAGGTGCAATGCAGCGATTCCAAATGTCACAAATTGTGTTTGTGGCTGGGTACTCACTTTGTACTGTCAGATATGTGTGCAGATTTTGTAATTACTGATTTAGCTGATAGAAACTTTGCTGTACGGGGAAATCAGATTACAAGTGTAGCAGACACTGCACAACTTGTGGATCCCCCCCCCTTTTAAAAGGAATGTCACATTTTCTACTTTACTAACAGCATTAGCGCCACGCACAGCTGAAACAGAAGTCAGCTGTTGTGCGGTGGAGATTTTTCAGAGTTGTACTAACAGCTTCCACCTCAGTCTTGAGCTAATTAAATAACGATTAATGCTTCCACACTGACTCACGTCTATTTAACTACACGTCTGATTTTCCATCGTTAGCGCCATTGTTGTACTGTTGAATTTGTTTTTCACCACTTTGCAGTATTTCAGACTCGTGCCACTTTGAAAATATATTTTATGAAGATGTGTAATATTTGCTATATCTATAAATCCCACTAATACACAACGAAAATAAATTTCTATCAGAAAGTACATTGTTGTTCGAAATAAACTTTATTTTGAGGGGAGGGGAGGGTTCCAGTCAAGCTCTCTGCAGTCTGTGAAACGTGTCAGTGGATTGTGTGTCTTCTATCTGAAGCTGCTTTTCAGAGTCCTCTGTGGTAGAACAAGTGTCTCCCAATTGCTGCAGCCTGCAGCTCCTCCTCCAGCTGTTCCCTCTTTATCTGCAAAACAAGGTCCGTGTCAGCCAAGTTCATCCCAAGAAACTAAAACAAAACCTAAGAGCGGAGCGGAGGACCCCGACTCTTACCGTTCCCAGCTGAGGAAAGAGACTGAATGACACAGGAATCATCAAGCCAAAGACGAGCGCGGTGCTTATGTTTCGGAGAGGAGCGACAAGCAGAGAGTTCCTCTGGAAAGGTCTCACCCTGTAAAGAAAAATCTTCTCAGTCAAACCTGATTTTATTCGGTGGGTGTTAACGACAGCTTTAACAAAAGGCTGACCTTTTCAGGAGTAACATCAGCAGATTGGGAACGGCAGCGGTCACGCCGAACAGTGCCGCTCTCGACAAGGCAGTCTCCCATACAGCCTCACGAAAAAGGAAAGATCTTTAGTACATCAAGATTTCACTCAAATTACTGATTTATTTTGATTTATTTTTTAACATACCTTTTCTCCTGCTGCTTTTGACATGCCGACAGGATTTCCATTGTGATCAAACACTTGGATGCCAGTTTCTGACTCCTCGCTTCTGACAGTTAATACATTGAAGAAGGCCAGAGTAGCTGAGGAGAGTAAAACAACATTAAGCTGCTGAAACAATGCTAGTTCATTTGCTGTGTTAGGGTACAAATAGGCTCAGGCTTCCACTTTTATTCCTAATATGGTCATATCAGGGATACTTGTGAGCACGTATTGACCACCTGCTATTTCAAACCTTCATTTGGCAAGAGGAAGCCAATCAGAATAAGAAGAAAGTTACTTTCAGAGCAGGGGAGCTTGTTTCAGACAGAGGGCCTGCACCAAAGCTCCGTGTAAAATAAATAAGGACTATTTTGAACTGTAAATCATGCAAAGCTACTGTAGTAGAAACCTAAAATGCAAAATGGACACTTTAAATACAGTGTCTGCATTGGGATGATTTATACTGTATGAGTCTCCACAATACTATTTACGCAGTAAGCACAGCGGCTTGCATTCAGCATACAGAACTTACCCGATAGAGGGATTGGTAATATTGACCTAAACAAAGTCTGCACTGCTGGGCTTCTTAAACCTAATCTGCTAATAAAAATCTGAGGAAGAGCCTGAAACAGAAGACACAAAATAACAATGACTGAAAAACCGAAAGTTTACTCGAGGCATTACAGTTACGATTTCCATAATCAAAATGTACACACCCCTGCACATGTCGTATAGAAGACTGTACCAGTCATCAACACAAGCTGCTTCAGAGAAATGTTGCGCCTCTGGTGCTGAGAGATAAGTGCAGAAACAGAGGGAGGGCTCAAGGTTAGAGAGGGGACACTTAAAAGAAAAAAAAAAAAGATTGACACAAATGGTCTAATCTATATGGTCACACAATCAGCTCATATGAATCTATAGGCTTGATCTAAACACATTACCTGCTCTGATGATGAATTTCTGTTTGCATAATTGAACCCGGCATTGTAACTCTGCACCAGGAACTGAAAGAGTGCATTAGAATGTTTGCCATTAGTTACTTTGTTCGTGTCTAATATATTCTTATCAATCAGATCAATATTCTTTGTTACCTGCCAAAACAAAGCAGGTTTCACGGTGCTGTGC
>VURO01035678.1:0-12316 GCA_015108175.1 Pelvicachromis taeniatus
AGTGAACTGTTGGAATACGTTTTGGAGCACTGTAAGTAAACGCACTGTCTTTTCATCTCAGTCTAAAAACTGCACCTGGGTCCTCTTTCCCTCTCACTTCCATGACAATTCCATCTGAGAAGGAAATAGGAGCCGGCCTCTAACAACTGCCGGTCTCTTTTAAACGCCGGGCCGGCTGAATAATAACGCCAGCTACTAATGGAAGATATATGGTATCTTAAAAAAGTCTTTCAAGTTGCTCGAAGGAGATTAGATCTGCAATTGACACCATATTTGTAGTGCTGTCTGTTGTATAATGCCAAGGACAGTGTCTCGATCGCACGACTGATATAAGACCCTTGTTTTGCATGAGGAGTTTTTAAACATTGATTATTCTGCTGCTGAAGTGAAGTGTCACTTTGTGTGTCTTTTAGTCTCACTGCCAGCCTGAGCACATTGGAGGTTGTTTGCTATATTTTAATTTACTTCCAAAGTGAAAGCAAAGCTCAGTGCAGTTGTAACTCATAGTGAGCCTGAGCAACGATGTGAAATTTAATTAAAGGTAAAGATATTATATATTTAGGTATTTAGGGATTAAGTCCCCACTGATGGGGACGTTGCAATCTTCACTCTGAAATGATTGGTTGATTGTGGACACTCAGAAGAACTTTGTATTGATTTACACTGACCCTTTGAAACATTAGACACTTTCAGAACCTGTTTGAAAACTTATTTTTATTCTTAGGCTTTTACAGCTCAAAGACTGAGACCCCAGACTGAGTTCACAGTGTTGTTATTTGTGTGGTTTTAGATTCTCACTTTACCTTTTCTGTTTGAAACATGACTTTTCTACTTGATTTGATTGGATTTTTTTCTCACTGTTCAGCATTTTGGTCAACAACAGTTATGTTTCAATGTGCTATACAAATAAACTTGACATGACTTTCATTTAAGGAGGTAAATGGGCAATTAATGCTGAACAAATCCCCCCTTACAGCATAATGGATTCCCTCATTTTAGACAGAATTCTCTTCCATTTCTGTTTTTTAAAAAATCACACTTTTTGGCTGTTATTTAGTCTTTTCGGACAGAATACCTAAGGGTTAAAAAAAAGAGTCTTATAGCTATAGACTATAGCACAAAAATTAAGAGTTCTGTATCAAAATTTATTTATATATTTTATTACAATGAAGTTTAATTTTTCCTGTCTGGGGTCTTTGTGATGGCTATTTCCCAAACATGTTTGGAAATGGCCATAATAACCAATTTTGTGTTGTTATGTCACATTAAAAGTCTGACCACTCCTGGTGCAAACATGTAATTTGTCACTTTTATTCTGCTTGTTCATTCAAAAAAAAAAAAAATCTCTTTGGTCACCAAAGCGTTTCAGAGCTTCTAAGAGAATTTTTTCTTTTGAAACACACCATTATCCTTTGAAAACTGCCAATTAAAATGATGATTTTTGCACTTTTAAAGTCAACATGCAACACTTTTTAATGACTTTGACCTGTCAGAAAGTGTTTTTTTTTTATTATGACTGAGCGCCTCTAATGACAACCTTTTTTCCATACTATTTTTTTTTGTCTACACATTTGTTTTGCTGCAACCTTGACCCATCTATGAGCACCCACGAGCTCATTATCTGCTTGCTTCACCTTCTCCCTCTGTTTCTTAACCTCTATTTTACCCTTTTCATACATTCATACATATTGTATACTTCCGTTATTCCTGTCACAAACGACATACATCCTAACAGTCCTCCTATATGAGGATCCTGACATTTCCTGATGGATATGGAGACCGAGCTGAGAGTTTACCTCTGCTTCTTCCTCCTGTATCTCGCCCTCCTCCCGTTTCTCACCCTTTTCCCCCTGTGAGCTATATAATGAGAGCGAGGGAGACAGATGTGTACATCTCTGTGTGTATGTATTTGAGGAGGACCAGTATGGGAGGTATGTGTTTTCTTTTTTCAACGTGAGAGTGTAAATTTGTGTGTATTGTTGTCTCTCTGCAGGCTGTTTATACTAGTCTGGAGTCTTCCACTGAACCCTGTTTGGCCACTGCTGAGTTTCACCAGCTGAACACATACACGGGAGACCAAGCATCTCATTACTGCTGGTGGGATGCGTGTGTCCATGGTTGTGTTCAGGGCCAAAAGAAACCCTAAGTGCACTTGCTGTTGCCACTTATGAGACAGCGATTTCTATGAATATTTGTGTTTGAGTGCATGTGTGAATAGAAAATATAAAGTTTGTCTGAGTGCATGTTTTTCACAGGCAGTGTATGTTTTGGGTTTGACGTGTTTTTGTACAAGCACAATATAATTATCCCTACGGTATGTATGCAGACCATTTAAAAGGGCACACAACAGCTTTAAGGAAAATTCAAGTTTATTGTAACTCATGGCTCATTTGCATAGTTCTTGTGCATTACAATTTTTGAAAGAAAGGTTGTTTAGCTAATGAATCTAATCCACACTTTAATTTAATACCAAAAACAGCCCTTCCCTCAGATTACCTTTACTTTCCAGACCATCTTTGCAGTAATGAGAGGGAGGGAACTGTCAAGTTGCATGAACTATGCCTATATGTCCTCTCTTTTAGCACATAGACCACACAGACATACACACACACACACACACACACACACACACACAAAGTTTTCAGACTTCAATCCTGAGCCATCTCATCTTTTGAGGTTTTTTTTTTTTCTTTATTTCAAACTGAACATAAGATGTTAAAATGTTTTCTACTAAAGTCAGTAACCATGGACTATCTGGAGAAACAGTGGTGAGATTCTCTCTCATGTGAATGTACTATAATCAAATAATGACACAGGATCCTGTTTAAAGAGCATTTTTCATCTTCACGACTTCATTACGCATGATGAATGCACCCCCATTGTTCCATACGCTAGTCCCCCTTAGCTAATTTATAGGTATAAAATAGCCCGATTTTACAAATCACAGATAATGAAGTAAAACGGAGGAAGGTTGAATGAAAGCGAGAGAGAACAAATTGTGCTCTGAGATGGTTTAAATGGGCCTTTGTTTGTCCCTGTTAAATAACAGACAAAATCACAGCACAGACTGACTGTCTCTCCTTCAGTTCTTGTACTGTGTCTTTCCCCTGATCCTTGATTAAAGTAATATTATCGTCTATATTCGTGTTCATATACAGCATATTTCTTTATATTTTGCTTCCAAGAAGCCAGACTTTTCTGTACCGGTTTTTGGTCTTGAGCAATAGTTTTTCAGACTTTCAGAAGGTCTTTCCAAGTTTTTTATTTTTGTCAAGTCACTCAATGCTGCCCTATGAATCATTTCAAACTATTTTAAAGCCTTTAGGCACTTTTGCTACTAGTAGCATTTCACAAAAAACACACGCGGTTCCCATTCCTTTAGTATGGTCTATGATAAATGCCAGATTTAACAAAGTCTGACAGGCCTGACACAAAACCTTTTGCACCAATAAGGTGCTTTCCAGTGATGTAATAAGTTGAAGATTATAAGGCCTATAGCAGATGAATAAACTCTATTTTCACTTTATATGTTGTATTTTCATGTATGTTTGCATGTTTCAATAAACTGCCACACCTGTTTCCTATTTTCCTGACGAAATGTAAAGAAATGCAAGGTGGCTCCTGACTTTTGCACAGTCTGTAAGTCAGTGGACATGTGACTGTATAGTTATGGCTTCTGGGAGATTTCGTGTTTAGACATATCCCTTTAGTGCTGCAGACACAGTATGAAACATAGAGCACAGTGGTTAAACCATTATCATAAATATGAAACTTAACAGTGAGACACTTTGCCAGAGACTATAAATCATCCCCCTGTTTGTTTGGACGGCATGGGGAAATGAACTGTAATGCATAAGCTTTTCCTCTGGTGGTTTTTTTGTTTGGTGTTTCAGTGTGTGCTTACTCTGCCAGTTTGAAAATGATGACAGTTCCTGTGACCCTAATCCCATCACTACTTGGATTGTAGATTGATGTTGGTTTACTTAGAAATGGGGTACAATGACACATTGTGACTAAATACCAACCACTTTTAGCCTTGTTGCCCGGAATGGGCATATTGGCAAATTTACCATTGTTGGTGGCCAATGTTTATCTTTTGTGTTACAGCAATTTTGTGCTTGTTAAATGTTTAAAAATATTACCACGAAGAGCTGAAAACCTTCATGACCCGTTTTATTTTGTTCTATTATATTGTAATTTTAGGGTTCAAATGTATATTTTGATAAAACAACAACAAATAAATATAGCAAAGAACCTTTTATTTAGATTCTTACCCCTATGACATTGTTTTTTATGTTTTTGCTATGTAGCAATGCCAGCTTCTGGCATATTTCTTGGTAGTGCAGGCCAGGAAAGCCATTGGTAGAAATTTTAGTGTGACAACTGCAAAGCCATCGAGGGGAAACTGCAAGAATTTTCTTTTCCTGTTTGAAACCCCCCGTGTGTCACTCAAATCATGGTGCATTGTTCCAAGTAACCTGAATCTGCCATACCTGCAACTAGACGCTCATACTTAAACTTGATGCTTTGGTGTCAGATAGGAATACCTTTCAGTGCTGAAAATTTTACAACAAAGGTTAACAGTAGTGAAAATGCCCTCAACATCCAAAGGCTTCATGGCAAATCTGCACCTGCTTTGTTGTAAATTACTTTGAAAAAAGTTGAAAAACGGGTTAACTAGTAATTTAAACTCAGTTGGATTTTAGAAGTCACCTTTCCAACACTTCAAATACAACAGAATATTCCTTTTCCCAAATGCTATTGCACTCTTAAGGACACCCCGTTATGCCAAAATGTGAGGACTATAGCAGAGAATGGTATGAGCTACAGTACATGTTTCTAAATACATAATTTATTTCATGTTTTAGGAGAAATAACACTCGGTAGGATTTGTAAATCGCCTTTTAGGTGTTTCTCCGCTTCTCATACAACGCCACTGATCGTAGTGGTCGCTGCAGACTTGCCCTCTGTCTGTCCATGTGATGGAGTTTTTCAGAATTAACAATGTGTTCAAATTGCTTGAGTTATTGCCCTTTAAGGGAATATTCATGAGGTGGAAAAACTCTTTATCCATCATTTCATTTAAGTAGTGCCAGCCGCAACAGACACTCCGCAGCCAAAAGCTCATTGAAAATGCTGAGTCACTTCGTCAAAGAAAAGCTGAGTTGGCTGAATGCTGTGCTTCTGCAGTTCTGTGCACATCAGGTTGACTGACTCTTACTACCTGTTTTAGGTCATTACTCTTAGTTGCACTGCTTGTGTTTTTACCCCATAACAACGAAACTAAGAATGACTAAAAATGTAATTTTGGGAGATGTTTAGTTGAAAAACTACATCCTGCTCCCACGTTGCTTATCGTTTCCATGTATTATACAGTATCAGTGAGACCTTGGATCGATAAGGACTGATGTAGAATAAGAGCTATGATTATCATATTTTTCCTGGATCCATAAGCAATGAAGAATGTTGTTTATATTTCTAAAACTTTGGTTTGATTTATTTTCTGGAGATAATATAGCACCAGTAGAAAAATAAATAAAATATAAAAGTCGAAAATCCTCGCCAGTTAAAAAAAAAAAAAAATTACTGCAGGTTTGGCCTTTATGCTGGGGGGGGGGACTATAACTAAGTAGGTGAGAACATTTTGAAATAATATTGGTGATCCACATTTTTTGCAAAAGGAAAATGAAATGTATCTGTCTGGCTAGTAATGAAGAATGATCAGATTGCTCCTCAATACATACTATCTCGTCCATGGACCAAGGTCGTGTCTTTTTATAAAGAGCTAATGCTAGGGTTGGTGAAGACTACCTCAGTTGCCATAGGACAAGAGGCAGCGTACACCCTGGACAAGCCAGTCTATCGCAGGGTTAACAGAGAGAGAGAGACAACCACTTAACACCTATGTGCAATACAGTAGTATAGATAACCTCTCCCCATTAACTGCATGTCTTTAGACTGCGGGAGAAACCCAAAGAAGACCCACACAGACATGGGAGAACATGTAAGTCCACACCAAAAGGATTCAAACCCAGGACCTTCTTATTGTGAAGCTGCACTAACCACTGCACCACCGCGCCACCAAGCTAAATGTTTCTCCTCAATTTCAGTTAAGGCTAAACAATATTTTCTGCTCACTACAGCTTTATACTTGGCATGTGGACATCACAGCATCATTAAGTATGCCAGTGTATCAGCATATTTCCCAAAATGAGAAATACTGCCATTCCAGAAGATATAACATTTTAAGGGGTTAAAGTGTAAAGCAAATCTTGCTTAACACTTGAGATAATTGTGTCTAATCAGCAACTGCTTTTCCTTGCAAGTACAAAGTAGAGATGAATTTGGAAGCAACAACTCCACTTGTTACAAATGAGATTAAAAGCCTACTTGAAACTAAATGAATTTTTAGAGATTGGTTGTATCTATTGATATAGTCTGTTCAAGGACTTTTATATTGATTATTATAGTTCTATGTTGTCAATGTGAAGCAAAGGTTTATTAGGCAATTCCAAACCAGGAAAATACATCACTTTCCTGTTCAAGAGCACTACAAAACATGCAATCAGTGCCTCTTGGAGATTACAATTGGTCAAAATCAAGCAATCCAGCCACCATTTTTAATACACGATATTGAGCGTAGTAGAGTACCAATTGAAACTTGGTATGGCATTCATTTAATGAATGTAGATTGCAATCATTGTCAGAAATAGAAACAAAAAAATGTTAACTGAAGAAAGCACCGTTGCAGGATATCAACTCTGATCTGTGTCAAAGAGTCAGCTGTGAGGCGTCTCCTTTCTCAGCTGCTATTGAGCGGCCTCGGCGAGAGCGGGAGAAGGGAAAATAGAGTAAAGAAAGGGCAAAGTACATAAAAAAGCAATAGGAAACTCAAGAAGAGGGAGGAGGTTTCATGTGCCTGAGGTGAAGAGGGGAGGTGAAAGGGATGAGCCAGCCTGTAAGCCTACATAAGGGGTTAACAAAAAGTCAAACTGAGAGAGGATCTGATAAGGAAAGCCAAAGAGGAGAGATGAAAGAACATGGTGTGAGAGAATGAGTGGATTTGACGGGAGGGTAGCGAGAAAAAAAAAGGTGAAATAAAGTTCAGTGGGAACCAAAGGGGTCTTTCATAATTCCGTAATCATCTGTTTCACTTTCCTCTTCCTTTCTCTGCCTTACAGGACCATTTTACTCTCAATGTGAAACTTCACCACTCAAAAGCTTCCGTTCCACTTTCTAGTAATTTTGTCTCCATTTTCCCCCTCTTTCATCTTACCACAGTCTGTCTTACATATCACATGGCCACACATGCACAGCTCTGAATGCGCCCTAATCTCCTGAACATGTTGGAGCATTAGATGAGCTTGCGAAGTGAATGTCAGCCAAAATAAACAAAACCGCAGTCGTCAAACGAGGCATTTTATTAATGGTTCGGTCTTTAACCACATCCTCTGTCGCTCAGCTAAATGGTTGTTGTGATTTGTCTTTGTCTCTGACTTTTTCTGTCAATAACTTCACTGTCAGTCATTGCCTTCGAAGTAAAAATCTCATAGCAGCTCATTTGTCTCCTTTTTTGTTTGCCTGTTTGGATGCCGTTATCATGTTTGTGTGTGGATGTTGTATACCCTGTTTTCTCTAGCACGTGGAGAAGGCAGTTGATTTCCATGTGCTGACGAGAGAGTGCTGCAAAGGTGGCCAGTGCACTGAAAGGAAAAAAAAAAAAAAATAGACAAGCAGTTAGTGAAAAAGGGATGGAGCTCTGGGGGAGCAAGAGGTATAAACGGCAGTAGTTACTGAGAAGGGGAAATTAAAAAGGCAGAGGAGAGCTATCAGAGAGCCTTTTAATTAGCCATCCCGTTTATTACCATCGGCAAGCCAAGCCAAGGTACCGTCTGTTGTCATGTCAGGAGAAAGTCGGAAAAGCACTTTTCTCTGAGGCAGCAGGCATGAAGGAGAGAGATGAAAGAGGCTGAGGCAGAAGAGAGGGGACAAGGGAAGAAAGTTGAGAACACGAAATTCAAAGATTCAGAGCTACTCTATTAACACATCATTATAGTGCATGCAGAGTAAACATCGCTGTATGTAAACAAATAACAGACTTAAAACAAATAAAATGAATATTGTAAGTTGCAAATTATTACAAGCCTTTTCAAGAATGCACGGTGCAAACAGAGACATTTTAACATTTCTGCAGTAGGATATGCAAAGGAGCTCAGCACACAGTTTATTTATCACTGCCTTGCTTATAATTTGTGCGACATCACTGATGAGATATAGACGAGTGCTACAACTCCAAAACAAGCGTAAACACACATGTATTGTGTTGTCAGGAGTTTAGATACAATCATCCTGGGTGTGAATGTTAGGGTAATGTGGGGCTTTCAATGATTTTGGTGAATCATTCTTTTTACAGGGTGGAATGATTGCACAGCATCTTTAATGACTTTGGAGAACAAGGACTGGGTGCACAAGTTTGGATTTATTTGGGATTTTCTCTAATCTGCACAGAGTAATGCAATAACGTAACACATTACTGTACTAAATTCAGTAATTAAATTACAGTTACAATTAGATTGATACTTGTGTTACAAAGGTTCTTCAATTGTCTGCAGACTGGGCGAATAGAAAGAAAAAACAAACAGATAATCATGCTTTGTTTTAAATCTTCCTCAAGGGAAGGAGGGAAATGGTAGAGTGGTACAGCTGTATCACTTTGAGGAGTGGAGGTATGGATATTACATCTATTTATAAGACACGAAAATCATAAGAGTGCAATGGTAAAGTGAAATCTGCATCCAAGACAGAAACAACCACATGATACTGCAAAAACAACTTTGGCTCTTTGGAAAGATCTGCACAAACAGCATGCTAACACAAAGCTAGCCAGGAAATCTGAGTGATGTTAAAGCTGACTGAATGCGAACCCAGCCCAGGCAGTCAGACCCTGATCTTCAACAGGTAACAAACGGACAAGCAGCCCGGTTTGTAGCCTCCATTTCTACCAGTTCTTGGTAGAAAAAGTAGAATCAATGTGGCAATCACTTTAAAGTGTCTTTGTGCTGCTTTTGAATTGTGACCTTTGTGTTGAAGGTCGCAACACAAAAACAGCATGGGATGTGTTTAAACTTAAAGAAATTTGTTTTTTGTGTGCTCATTAGGTTAGGGTTTTGTTTGCCCCTCTGATGACATGGTCCAAAAATAAATAAATTGTGGCCACAAAATACTACTTCGAGGGCACAAAATGGGTATAACTTGCCCACGAAATACTTATTTGTGGCAACGAAATACTAGTTTGTGGGCACAAATTGGGTATAACGTGGCAACGAAATATGCATACGTGGCAACGAAATACTAATTTGTGGCCACGAAATAGATAACGTGCGCACATAATATTGATACAATTCCTGGACAGCTGCATAAGCATAAGCATAAGAGTAGGCTAAACCTATACACCATGGACAGAGACAGTATGATTGAGTTTTATTTTAGGCTGTGAGCTACAAATGCATTTTGAAAAACCTGGCAATGCAAGGAATTTTTTGGACCATGTCATCAGAGGGGCTCCGTACATTTGTAACATTAGTTGACGACATTCAATTGACTTTATCCACACTGTTCCCATATTGTATCCAGGGGTTTGAATAAATTAGCCAGCCTTATCCTCACCAAAATTATAACATCCTTAAACAATATTAGGGAAAGCTCAGGGTCAGCTCTGATCCCCAAAACCACCCAGTTGAGTAAAAGTTCTGATACATAACTTGGCAGCTACCAGGATTAATTTGCTTACTTGTTATTGTTCTTACTTACAAAATGCTAACTCAATACCAATATTTTGTTTTGTTCTTTTACTGTGTCTATACGTGGAGTCTATTGCGCTGGGAACCTGTTATTTCACTAGCTGGGCCCACGTCCTCGTATTGTTTTGGCGGCAATTTAGTAGGTAAAGGTGAGTGGCTTGGACATGAATTGAGCTGCGGTTTGGGGAAGGCCTCGAAGGGGACTGGTGACGGCTCCCAGGCCTGGCAGATACCCATGTACTAAGTAGATGTGAAGAAGTTAAAGAATTGAAAAGGGAAGGGAGGGTGGGGCACGTAAACGAGAATGAACAGCTTGTAGAACTGGGGGAACCTATATAGATTAGGACCGGAAGGACTGTGTTGGAGGCGTGGTCACGCTCCTGAAATTCCGATATAATCTCCAATTGTTAACATGACTGAGTAGTCGACAAGAGTGTCACATCATAACGTGAAATTTGAAGCAAAGATTACAAAAAAAGTCTGAAAAATAAGTACACACATGATTTCAACAATAGTGTGTTTAAGTGAAATTTACAGTGTAACTTTTTTCTCTGAATACTTCACACAAGAACTACAGCATCATTACAGCATCTTTATTAGCTTATTAGCTCACCTGTATGTAAGGGTCTCTGTGTTATTATATTAAGTGACTGCATGTAGGTACACTGTGTAAGATTATCAATTTACCTGTGTTTTTGCAGTCATTCATGCTTGCGCTGAAACTACGTGTGGGATGTTGAGACTTGATAATATACCCCGTGGTGCCCGAGTCTCCATTCTAACTGTCCTCTTTATACTAGCTACATCTAATTGAATCTAATTGAGACAATTAAAGTGAAATTGGACCAGAAGAATTTATTGAACCAGTTATCTGTTGTAATTAGGTAGTAATTGGCCTATTGTTATCTTTACAAGTCTCTGGGAAGGGCTGACAAAGACCCTGTACACAGACCTGTTAGTGAGCCTGGCACATAATGTGTCTTCTTCTTGTTGGCACATCTGAAGTTTGTTATTTTCTCCGCATACATCTGTGTGGCATGTTTCTGTCTGCGTGCACCTGCAGCATACATGGCTTTGCATTGTTAAAACTCAGTGTGTTAATATATATTTCATTGCATTTTTACTTTGTCCTGCAACTGTAAGTATTGATGTCCGATGTGCTGAAAGTCTTCCTTGTGCAGCAAAATCGACAAGGGCGCCCATGCATACGCGGGACTTCCTTCTTTTTCACTTATACTTTTTCTTCTTCTCCTAGTTGCATTCAGTACGTCTTTTCCTTTTTCTTTCTTCCTTTCTCTTGTGCAACACATTTGAACCTAATCTTTCTTCTCTGATATTGATTATAAAAGTACTTAAAATAGACATAATAAAGAAGAATATGATTGATTGTAAGTGAGGAAAGAAATGAGTGAGTGGGAAGCAAGGGCAGAGGGCCAAAGAGTAGAACGGAACATGTGACTGAGATTTAAACTGGGTAAGAAACATTGCATATGAAAGAATTATTGCATATTAAAGCAGAGCAAACAAAGCTTGGCCTGCATTCATGATTAAAGCTTCAGGACTCATGGATGGAATACTGATACAGTACTGTATTTGTACAGTTTATGCAGTATGAAGGATATTTGGTAGACTTTTATTTAGCTTTTATATTATAGCTATGTGCATACACCTTTCTGAGTTATGCACATTTCAGTGCAGTTCAAAATGCTTTAGCTTATCAATATATTTGTTATTTAGCCAATCATTTTTGTATGTTCACAATTTATGTACAATTGTCACTAATACAATTAGGAGCTTCAGTGCGATTACAGCTGAGTAGAAGAATAAAGATGAAGGCTTTCTAAAGCACAAAGCAAAATACGTGTCACATTAGTATGCTGTCTTATACTGCTGAATTTCAAATCAAATGCAAAATATTTCATTGAAACACCTAATGAACTGAAAACAAACATCAGTGAATGTGTTTCTGAGGAAATGTATTACCTCTATTCTAATCCCAAGAAAGTGTAGAGACGAGCACTGGGGGAGATGCGCCTTCAAAGTAAAGAAGATGAAGTGATCATGCCTTGTTTCTTTTATCGTGCTATAGTGCCTGTGAGGGTGAGATGAAAGTGTGCATCAAGTGATCGCACTGTTGTTGCTGAGAAAAAAAAAGTAAAATATTCTCAAAGAAAAAAAATAAAGGTGATGCAAATAAGAATTACGTTGCATTTCTACAACTATATTTTATATTTGTCTCTTTGCTTTTTGTTCATTGCTGTAAACAATACAATGAATACAGTACAATACAGTTTGTCTCAGGGCACAGTGAACTCCTCTGTTTATTAAAGTATTCTGGAGTCAAACGTGAGCCCAGCAGCTATCTGACAGCTAAGGCTTGGCTGACACTGGGGCACACAACATGATAATGACTTTAAGCACAACAACAAATCTACATCGGAAGGGCTGAAAACAAAAGAATCAAGGTTTTACAATGACTTGGTCAAAGTCCAGACCTCAGTTTGACTGAAATGTCT
>VURO01035679.1:0-11384 GCA_015108175.1 Pelvicachromis taeniatus
AAACTGTACAACTGTACAACAACAAAAAGATACAATTTACAGAATCAGAGGGAAAAGAAAGAAGACTGGATCATTAGCAGGTTGCATAGGCAGATTTACAAAGGTGAGTTTTCAGTTGTTTTTTGAAAGAGACCACTGAGTCAACAGACCTCAGTGGCAGAGGAAGAGAGTTCCAGAGTTTAGGGGCAACAGAGGAGAAGGCTCTGTCTCCTGTGGTCTTGAGTCTGGTTTTGGGGACAGAAAGCAGGCCTTGGTCAGAGGACCTCAGGGACCTGGATGGAGTGTAAGGTTGAAGGCAATCACTAATATAGGCTGGAGTCTGTCCATGCAGGGCTCTCCACGTTAACACGAGGATCTTAAAGTGAATCCTGAACTCCACAGGGAGCCAGTGCAGCTGCATTAACAGAGGAGTGACATGACAGAGTTTGGGGGGTTTGGTCAGAAGCCTGGCAGCAGCATTCTGGACCATCTGGAGCCGGTTTATGGAAGATTTGGAAAGGCAGGTGTAAAGAGCGTTACAGAAATCCAGACGAGAGGAAACAAAAGCATGAATGAATACTTCCATTTCTGGGTGAGAGACAATGGACCTGAGCTTGGCGATGTTTCTGAGGTGGTAGAAAAAAATAAAACCACTCACCTGCATTCCTCAAAGTCCAGCATTTGGCTCCTCCTTTCTCCACACCACACGGCTAGCTGTCTCCTGCCGTGACAGTTTCAGCGTTTATGGCATTAAGACCGATATCTTCATTATTACTGTAAGTGCCGAGTCAGCATTCTCAGCATGGCAATCAATATCGGTGGGGCTGTTAAAAACCAAAAGTCGCACTATATGTTGTTTCTTATCTGTTGTTAGTGTTAATGCTGATTCAGAGTGGTCACTCTTTATTTAAGATTCTTAATTTTAGACCTTTTTGGTTTCTAAGTCACAATTCCAGAATCAAAATATTTGAAGTATCTGAGTTAAGTTCAATATTGTCACAACTCTATTATTATTTTTTTTTAAATTGGTCATCTCTTTGAAGCATAAATGTTAAAGCTATACTCTAGTTTCCAACTTTAAAGCTTTCAGTATTCTGTTTTATTACTTCAGTTGTGCCTACAGCTTTCTCATTCTGCTCATTGTTAGGCTGAAATTGTATTATGCCTTGTATTTAAAAGTACAATGTTCTTTGTTTGTTTGATCAAATGCATATTAAAGTTTGGCACTCTTCTGCTTCTTCATACACAAGCCTCAGCTTTATATAAGTTTAGCGGTTTGGTTTTTAGGAGAGCAATTCAAGACACTGCATGAGAATACATTTCAGCTTTCGGTGTTCACATTTTCAGCAGAAATGGCTTTTGTAGTTAAATCTGGTATAGGCAGTTCACTAACCAAAGAATATTAAGATGAGCATTCTCTTTACCACAAGCTGCAAGCACTGCAGAAATGAAGTGGCAGCTAATTTGCAACACTTCAAAAAGCTCAACAAAAATCATCAAACATTTGGCACACAATGCATCTTCCAGCTGTCGTTGTCCAAAGTTACTGCAGCTGCATTTTCAAGGTAGAAACAAACAGTATGTGAGAAGTTCACTGTCATATAAGAGATAACAGATTCCATATCTGTTATCTCATATAAGAGATAACAGATATGGAAATGTGCAACAAATTTGAGAATTGAAAATTTTTTGCAAGAGCAAATGTGGTGATAGAAAGATAAAATCCAGGGAAAGATTTTTATTTGTGAGTCAAGTAAGCTAATGTTTTTAGGTTTTTGTTTTTTACACACGTTTATAATTTTCTGTGCATCCATTTTTATGTTTGACCATTTGAATGAAAGTAAACGAAAATACTTTAAAGTTAGTGCCAAAGTGCATTTCACTATGGCTGCCGATTAAAATGACTTGTTTCCGGAAGGAGTAATCCCATTGAATTTTAACAGATAATGATTATGTAACATTCTCTTTCATTTCCCTAATAGGCGAGAACTTGGGGTTCCTTCACCTGCCAACTCCCACTTTAACCTTTGCATCAAAAGGTTTATAATTTGGGTTCCATTGACCATTTTTGTGTCATTTTGTACTAAATGAATTAGACAATTAATGTTAAAAATGCCAGTCTAGGCAGCCGGGGATTGGTCCACCAGATCCTCTGCTCCTGGCCACCGCCAGCAGCACCGCCACCACCGTCAAATGCACCCAACCCCTATGGCGCCTCATGTGGGTAGTGAGCCCCAATTGGAGGAGTTTAAGTATCTCTGGGTCTTGTTCACAAGTGATAGGAGAAGGGAGCGGGAGGTCGACAGACGGATTGGTACTGCGGCTGCAGTGATGCAGACGCTGTACAGCAGGGGTCTCAATCTCCAGTCCTCGAGGGCCGGTGTCCTGCAACTTTTCCATGTGTCCCTGTCGCAACACATCTGAATACAATTAGTAGGTCATTAGCAAGAGTATAGAACTTTTAAAGTGTAAAGAAAGTGTAGATTTTCACTCTGCACTGAAGGTAGGTAGTTTTAAGAAAAATATATAATAAAACCTCCACAGACTGTCCCACTTAACCTCCGACTTGGTGCATGACCCGCTCTACTTCTAGCTACAGCCGCTTTTATACTGAGGGTGTAGGTCAGCAATATGCATACACATATACGTATCTTGCCTATACAATAAAAGTAAAAGCTGTAAACAAGGAATAAATCTCTAGCACTGCCGATGCCTTTTTAAAATTTATCTGGTCCAAAAGTCAGCAATGAGTGCTCCCACTTTAGTTTATGACTATCACTTAAAGACAGTGAGTGACTGTTGATTTAAAAGTAAACCCAAGAACCAATTTATACACAATACAAATAATAAAATGTATCTATTAGCTCCTGGTGAAGGTCATGGCTCACACTTCAACCTTACTGTATTCTATCATCCAGACAAAGATCAGTGCAGTCATATTACAAAGGTGAAGTATGTAATCAGCCATTTTCTGTATCTACCTAATGAATGGCAAATGAATAATACATTGTGTTTAACCATTAACCTTTGGCCGTTCACATGCAAAATGTAATGTTGTATGACTTCAAAGATGGCTGAAATTAGGTGCGGCAGGGAAGTAATACACTTTTAAAAAGAGTCCTACTTAATATGGACCTTGAACTGGCTGATGACGTGGTCTGATAGCAAGTGAGAGACCCAACTTTGTAAAGTATTACTGTGTTAGTCATAAAGGGGAACTGGTTTATAACCTCCCTAAAATCTATCTATGCTTATGCGTGCATTAATAGACCTAAACATTGTTAAAGTTGACTTTTCACGAATCCTTTCTACGTGAACTTATTTCACATGAGAGGCTGTAGGAACACAGAGCTCACACTGAGCACCGGATGTATGCCACCAAGTAGCTAAAGAACAGCGAGACTATTTTGTTTGTTAGCTGCATGGTCACATTTCTAAACTTCCTGGCACTGAATTATAGTTTGCACTATAGTTAACGGGAAGTTAAAGTTGCATCCAAACAGCTGATAATTTTAAATGGGACGTTTTGTCGAATTCAAAGACCCATCCTCCTTATCACAAACACGTTCAAGGGGTGTGTCAGTGTTGACCATCTTTTTTTTTTTGTCATCCATTCGTCACTGTGTTTCTCTGCCTTTGGCAGTGTAAATTAGAGCTAAGAGAGCAAAAATCTAGTGAAATGAAATGTTTTCAATTTATTTATTTTTATGGAATATCAGTTTATAGGGCTATGAAAAAGTATTTTCCTTCTGTCCTTCCATGAACAGCTTGTAACACTTCCCTTTCACTCCCTTTTACTAACATTTCTTGATGACCCTGACTGGCCAGGGAGCACATTGCAGCCCATGTGGATGCAGTTCTGGTGGGATACAGACTGATCTGTTTCACTGCATTTTTTTGTCAGCTAAGTAAGGAATAAATATAAATTTTGTTATTTTTTGTTGTACCTACACTGCATAGGTGAAATTACCTAGTTTTGATACATGCTACAGAAAAATGGTAACATGTAGTACCCTACAAAAGAAAAGGGAAACTTCTTTCCACACACACTTTTATGCATTTAAATATGTAACATGGCTTCACGAACACGTCACGATGACTTTTGATAGTGCTTTGAATTTAATCACATCAGTGTTTATTTCATGGTCTAAGTCAAAAGTATGTAACAACTGTGTCTATTATTTGGGAGGAGTTTTAAGAATGCGGTCTTAAGTGCTGAGTTTCATTTTTGGAGATATGCTGAGTTGTGTAGTAGTGTAGTTAACTTTTTGTCAGATTGTGTTTAGAATTCTGAGAAATTGAGGCACAGGAGTTTCTGGAAATTTGTTTAAATTGTGGGAAAAACTGTAAACTGTGTAGCCAATTTACCAAATAGGCTAATACGGAGAGCACCAGACCATGAGGAGTTTCACAAAACACAGATCCATTCAGCTGGAGTGTTGTTTTTTTTTAATATTACAAATGGTTGGTTCATTCATACTCACATATTTAAATACACAAGATCATCCTTGAACAGGTGTAACTAAGGCGACAGCATCAAAATGCAATCTGTGAAGAAATGCACACCCAAATTCAAAAAATATGTCTTTAAACCGACAGACGGATCGGTGCTGCGGCATCGATCTGTTGTGGTGAAGAGAGAGCTGAGTGTAACAGCGAAGCTCTCAATTTACCGGTCGATCTACATCCCTACCCTCACCTATGGTCACGAGCGAAAGAACGAGATCACGGATACAAGCGGCGGAAATGGGCTTCCTCCGAAGGGTGGCTGGACTCTCCCTTAGAGATAGGGTGAGAAGTTCGGCCATCCGGGAGGAGCTCAGAGTAGAGCCGCTGCTCCTCCACATCGAAAGGAGTCAGTTGAGGTGGTTCGGGCATCTGATAAGGATGCCTCCTGGGCGCCTCCTGGGTGAGGTGTTCCGGGCATGTCCCTCCGGGAGGAGGCCCCGGGGCAGACCCAGGACACGCTGGAGAGATTATATCTCTGGGCTGGCCTGGGAACGCCTTGGTGTTCCCCCGGATGAGCTGGAGGAGGTGGCTGGGGAGAGGGAGGTCTGGGCTTCTCTGCTTGGGCTGCTGCCCCCGCGACCCGGCCCCGGATAAGCGGAGGAAGATGGATGGTCGGATGGAAGGTAACAGTAACTTATATAATTACTTGTAACAACCAAGGTATGCAGAACAACATCTCAGAATACACAACATGTTGAACTTTGAAGCAGGTGGAAGAAAACTGAGGCGCCAGAGTGCACAGGCTCACCATGACTGGGCAGATTAAACTGGGAAACACGAGTCTCTGCTGCGACATTCGTGTGGTAGGGTCAGGATTTGGCATAAACATGAAAGCATGAATTCATCTGCCTGGTACTGACGGTTCAGGCCGCCGGTGGTATAATGTTGTGGGGGATATCTTAATACCAAAAGGTGCTTAGTAGTTGAACGCCACAGCCTGCACAAGTGTTTGTGCATCTCCATCCCTTTATGACCACGATGAACCCAGATTCTGATTCCAGCAGCACATCCCAAAGTTACATTAATAGTATAATTAAATACATGTAATAAAAGATGCACATTTGCAGCCTGTTTAAGGACGTTACTAACCACGAGGTTGCCCTGTGATTGCTGAAGTCAAATACTAATCTAGCACCTGCTATCCAAAATAAGCGCCGTGCTGCACTTTAGAGAAAGTCACTATTGTCACTCCTCAATGTTGCGCTTGCGGTCAGAGCCCTGATAAAATCAGCTGGTGCATATTAATGTGAAGATCCAATCAAACCCAAAAACATAACTCAAGAACAGCTGGCTAAAGTCCAAGTTTACGGGTAGAGTAATCAAAGAAGGCTCATAACAGACAGACCAACAAATACACACCTATGGCCAGTGCAGACCACAATCCCAAGACAGATGAACAGCCAAGCTGGGCGGGCAGGCTGGACGAAATCAGCACCAAGACTCTATAGTAGTGCACCGGTGTACTAATCAGGTAGGTCAGGTGAAACTGAGCGCATGTGGGCGTGCCTGCCTCTGATAGGTCTCTTTCCTATGCGTGTTAATTAACTGGTTGCATTGGCATACTAAATATTTCATTGATTGTTGTTTTTACCACACTGTACATCAACTGTGCCCTATGGTTCTTGCATGATGCTATTAAACAGTGACTTTCATTACAATATCCGACTTTAAAAGTGACTTGAAGTCTTTTGGGTTGCTTTGATTTTGATGGATATGCGTTCGCATCACTGCTTAAACATCTTGAAGTTAAAAAAAAAGCTTTCGATGTGAGAAAATACTTTTTGGTCTCCGCCAAGGCCTCAGGTAGCCAAAATTGCATGCACAGAGACACTGAAGCCACTCATATGAATAACAAATGTGTCAAACTGGCTTACTTCCCCAAATGCAGGAGGAAGGTCATAGTCCCTAATTCCAGTCCATAACGCTGATCAAAACCAACGCTGGTCCATAAACATCATCAAGTTTGTGCGCCTGTTGTTGCTGGAGGTGAACACACAGCCCTCCCTAAAATCCCTGAACACTTTACAGTGATCAGGTTACCAGGCTCACTGGTGATGATTATGGTGAACACAGAGGGTGTGTGGATGTTTTCCTACAACTACATTTAGAATGTGGCTTCTTCAAGAATCACAGCAACCATCAGTATTTAGCAATATGACTATTATTGGTATTGGTTGGGTTGTTTGAAACGTTGCACTTGAAATTCTGCTACTTAATAACAACAAATAAATCCATTGATTCACAACAAATGCACACCTGTGGTAATGCTCGGTCCTTATCGACGATGAGATGCTGCACCAGCAGCTTTACCATCTCCTCGGCCTCAGCTGGGAGCAACGTCGTATTGCAGTACATGAAAAATTGACATTCCGTATTACATTATGCATTAAAGTGCCATTAGATTGAATTTATCATCAAAGGAAGGTGCAAGTCCTGACTCACTTTAACCCCCGTCTGTGCCTGAATGACAGCACGCCGTCGCTTTAACAGACCGATGCCATCTATGATGTATTCCGCTACTCAAAGGGACTCTGTTCCCAACTTCTTTCTCATTTTCAGTTTTTGTTAGTTTAAAATTTTATCGTGACAAAACCACCATGGTGAATTTACGAGCAACATATTCCAGAAGAAAGACGCTAATGTAAAATGTCTAAGAATAAATAAATAAAAAGCAACTCATCAGTAAGCACTTAGTCCGAATTTACATTTCACTTTGATTCATCCCAACTAAATGTCAGAATAAGTTAACATGAATCTGCCTCTGTGGCTTTTGTGCTCGCACAATCTTCTGATGTAAAATAAATCTTTGCTTTCTTCAGTTACTTTATGTCCAGCTCATAGAAATTTCCCTTTGCGCAGTGTAGGCTTAAAGCAACAGCCAGCTGCATCTGATCATAGGAGAAGCTGGAAACAACCATTAAACATTTTGGTTTTCAGTTCCCGTACCCCGACCGAGCCTTCAGTCTATTCGCTGTCTAGACTATAAATCAAGCTCATTAGTCAGATATGGAGCAGGACTGAAGCCTCCTGCTACCAAAGAAGCAACTTTTTTATATAACTTTCCATTTTCAAATGCAGCCTACTCAGAGTTCATAAGAAGATGTAAAAACGGGGAGAATTCCATTACTGAGACTTTTTGAATCATTAGCAGGATGTGAGGCAGCCATAACTTTTAATACAGCTCTACCGTAATGCTGTCCACTATTAATTTAAAGCACTAAAGAGAATGATGAGTGGAGAATGGATGTATATGTAATGCCCTGCATATTATAGATGATTTATTTCACCATTGCAGTTAACTGACATATGTTTAAGGTATTTCATTGCCATTCCATCTATGTAGAACAGTGGCATCTGAATGACTGAGAGAGAAAGTGAGAGAGAAAGTGAGTGCCTTGCAGCGTATTATTGGCCATATCAGTATTTTTTTTTTCTGTACTCCTGGTTGAAGGTACTCTGCTGGGGCCAAGAACCAATTAACCCACCTGTACCACTGTGGGTTCTGACTGGTGTGACAAGCTCTGCAGTGCCAAACTACATAATGGTACTCAGCTCAGGGTGCAGTGGGAGATGCTCCCCGCTGCTGCGCTGAATGAAACAAAGTGAGCAGATCAGGATGCAGGGGACGGACAGCTCTGCTGCTGAGCGACGAGGACAATGTGACAACAGGTGATGATGCAGCCATTGTGTGAGGCCCAGTTGTCCTTGCATGCTTGCTTGCATGACTTTGCTACTTCGAGACGTTGGTCTCCTTAACTTTCTCTCTCATTCATTCTTTCAAGGATTTGAAAGAAACCAACAAAGAAGATATAATAATGTGTGTAATTTCTAGAACAGAAAGCGATCTCTTCTTTCTCTTTTCTTTTATTGGTATACAAAGTGCGAGCATCCTCAGCTCCTGCAGTCTCTACAGTCAGCGGCACAGTATATACACTTTGCATACAAAGTGTATATACTTTGTACAATGGTTGCAGTCACTGAATTCCATTGAATTCATTAGTCATCAGCTAACAATAGAAATATACATCAACAGGCGTCATGTTTGCATTAAACAGAGAAAGAGAGAAAACTGTGAGCTAGAACCTCAGGTGGTTCGACATGAATAGGCTGTTACTACAGTTACCTGCACAGCAGGCCACATTCTTTATTAAAGAACTGAAATGGGGTTTGTGAGGTACCTGTATCTCAGGAGGTAGACCAGTCTAATCCAGTCTCACCCGGAGCATGCCAAAGTATCCTTGGGCAAGATACCAAGCCCTGAGTTGCTCCTGATGATCTCAGTAGAGTATGCACATAAACTACACTGCCAAAAAGTATTTGCTCGTCTGCCTTAATAGATGGGGTTGTAATGTAATATGGTGTTGCCCCCCCCCCCCCTTGCAGCCATAGCAGCTTCAACTCGTTTCAAAGTTTAGGAATGTTTATGGGTATCTTTGACCAGTCTCCAAGAAGTGCATTTGTGAGACCAGACACTGATGTTGGCCGAGAAGGTCTGACTCGCCGTCACTGCTTTAATGCCCAAACTGTTCTATCTCGTAGAGATCAGGACTCTGTACAGGCCAGTGACATTCTTCCACACCAAAATGAACCTTGCTTTATGCACTGGTGCGCAGTCATGTTGGAACAGGAAGGGACCATCCCCAAATTGTTCCCACAAAGGTAAAAAAATATTTAATTGTGCAAAATATCTTGGTATGCTGAAGCATTAAGACTTCCTTTCACTGGAACTAAAGAGCCTGTGAGCTGGAATTAAGTAATAACTTTTAAAATCAATGTTATATCAGTGGAATGCACTGAAGACCTACTGCTGTTTTTTCACCATTTGTAAACCATTTGCAGAGTGGAAATCTGTTAATGGTGAACAAATATTCAGTGTGTAGTACTACTAAGTAAACATCATAAGCTCTAAAACACTAGGAGCTCAAAAACAGCACATACTCCCTGTTGGGAACAAAGACAAAAGCAGAATACTGCACAGAATTACTGTCCACACAAAGATCTCCAAAGTCAACAGAGGAACAACTTTACTTTTTTTTACAGAAGGATACAGGCGATCATCCTTATCACAACCATATGAGGGTTGTTAAAGTTTAAGAAGAGAGGCAACAATCATCAATCAGCATTAAGGCTTTGTGACGAAGGACATTAGCTGTGCTACTGCATGAGAAAGTCAGGAGTGGCAGAAAAGTATGTGAGGGTGGCGAAGGACGTGTTTAAGGATGACAACACAGCTGTGAGGTGTGGTAAGCAAGACAGGTGGATTCAAGGAGAGGCTGGAACCACATCAGGGGACTGGCTCTGAGCCCCTTCAGGTTTGTGATGCTGATGGACAGGCTGACTGATGAGGTCACAAACAACACTGTTGTTATTTGTACTGTACCAAGAGTAAAGGATAATGTGGAAGAGAGTCTGAAGAGGTGGAGGTATGCTCTGGAGAAAAGAGGAACTAAAGACAGTACAAGCAGGACAAAGGTGGCAGAGCTGAAGATGTTCAAATGGTCATTGGCTGTGATCAGGATGACAGGGATTAGAAATGCCTCCGTTACTGCAAAACTAATTTAAGCTGCTTAGCAGTAACATATATCATTAGATTCATCGATGCATCGAAAAATGAATCACTAGATTCATCGATTCGGAAAATAATCGTTTTGCCCAGCCCGATTATAAATGCTGCAATGTATACCGCTGAAACTAAAGCAACGAGTCTCTATCGAAAATGTAAGGAGTGGAAAGTACATATTTGAGTAAAAGTTAAAAGTTGCTTGAAAAATAAATACTGAAGTAAAATATAGATACATGAAAATTCAACTTACAGAAATGAAGTATTTGTACTAAACCTTCCCATTGTGGATAGTAAATATAGTGGACAAAGGAGGTTGAAGATGTAGCTGCCAGGCAGGGAAATTAGAGAATTTACAGATGTACAAATATAGTTAATTAGTTAATCTGCATATTTTTCTTGCAATTGAACATTTATTTTTGTATGAGCCATCACCTTGAAAAGTTCCCAATTAGTATTGCTTTAAAAACCAACAAAATCAGTTGCAGCTGTGCACTGCTCGAAATAACCTTGGTATTCTTAGCGCCTGTGGTTGTCTACATCAAGATGAAGCCACTGATACAGCTAATCAAAGACTGACACGTCTCTTGTAAACTGCAAAATAGCAACTGACAGTAATAGGAACAAGGGTAACCAAATTCAAGTAATCCGTTCTTTGGATGAAAATATGTAGAGTAAGGAATCAGCTGGGTAAAGGGGAATACAGAAGTGAAAGGACATCCCAGTTTTCTGTCTAAAATGCTTCAAAGCAGTGACGGCTGTGTGATGAATGCTTTAAGCAGTATTGATGTCCACTATACAAAAAACAGAGATCAAAAGGGATCATTAGATCTGTTTCCTTCATATAACCCATCTGTAGTTTTTACTGCCTGACTACTAACAAGTGTGCTTGATTGTCAAGAAAGATCTCGCCCTTCTTCCTGCCCGACACCATGATTTTGCTATTTATCTGCTTTACCTTCACGGTAAAACGTTTCCATACAGCACAGTGAGGATGCAACAATCTTGTATGTAAATACAAGCTCTCAAGTTACCGGTCGATCTACGTCCCTACCCTCATCTATGGTCACGAGCTGTGGGTAGTGACCGAAAGAACGAGATCGCGGCTGCAAGCGGCGGAAATGGGCTTCCTCCGAAGGGTGGCTGGACTCTCCCTTAGAGATAGGGTGAGAAGTTCGGCCATCCGGGAGGAGCTCAGAGTAGAGCCGCTGCTCCTCCACATCGAAAGGAGTCAGTTGAGGTGGTTCGAGCATCTGACAAGGATGCCTCCTGGGTGAGGTGTTCCGGGCATGTCCCACCGAGAAGAGACCCCGGGGCAGACCCAGGACACGCTGGG
>VURO01035682.1:0-12425 GCA_015108175.1 Pelvicachromis taeniatus
AAAGAATCTGCTTGAAAAATATAATTAGATCTTTAAAAAAAAACAAAAAAAAAAAAAACAACTATTGTGCAATTGGATTTCTAGTTAAGACTGAAGGAGGCGGCCTGCAGCGGCCGCTCTGTCCTGTGTGCCGGACTGACAGCGTGCTCAGATTTGAGTCTTTCCTCTGAGTTTCTCGTGTATCTGACGCACTGCGAGGCTCCCTCGGGGGGCATGCTCAGCTGCACGCCGTCTGCCTGAGCAGGCAGAGGTGTGGAGGTGACACAGCTGGACAGACTCACATCTGACGGCTCTATAGTCTTATTGAGGTGCTCCGAGTTTGCAGCAGTCTGCAGCTCCCCTGATGGGGCGGGGGTATCTTTGGTGTAGGGAAGGGTGTCTACTTCTGAAGAAGCTGACGTATAGAGATCTGAAAGGTGCATATCGCTGTCCGTGGGCTGCAATGGGCTTCTCTTTGATTCATCTGTTTGTAATAGAGGCCCCTGTTTAGATCCAGCAACGCTCCTCCGGTCCTTTTTATTGTAACCTTTAGGGGAGGCCTTAGCGAGGGACAGGAAGGGAAGCTTGGGGCAGAGCGGCAACCCCACCTTGACCCGACTCAGGCTGAGGATGTTCCTGCGGATGTCACCGGGGAGTTTATCCAACTGCCTTCCAAGTTGAACAGGGCTCGGGAACAGCGTGCCTTGACACGCCCTGTAGAAAAATCTGAAAAGTAAAACAGAGACAGACATCAACATCGCTCCACCAAAGAACGCCAGGCGGCTAGGATAAACATGAAAGGCATCTGGTATCAATAACAGATGTAATTCACCACTCGGATTATAAATATTTGAAAAACAGGCTCGTGTTTTCACTCATCCACAAACTGAACACGGTGTACCGGGGCAGCAGCGCAGCGATAGGTGTGATGAAGCACAGCAGATAGAAGAGGGGCTCCTGCAGCAGCCTCTGCATGGTCCAGTAGGGGTTGGAAGGCGAGTAGCAAGCGGGACAGGAGGCATTGTAGCACAGCGCCACGGTGAAGAATAAGGCGATACTGAAGGCGATTGACATCCAGTTCATCCACGTCTACAGGGGAAGGACACGAGGATGAGAAACAGTAGCAGAAACTTAAAATCATATTTCTTACAGACTTTACACACCGGACGTGTAAAATCTGTGTGAATATTTTGTGTGTTAAAAATACTTTTCACACTCACCTATTCTTAATGCAGGCGTTCACACCGACCACGTAATTTTACAGCATTTATTTTTCAAACCAAGCTCGATTTTTCTCGCCAAGTTCGCTCGTAGTTCAAAACACTGAATATACAATGACATAGAAATACTAAAATGATACTGTTTTTTTAACCTGCCATCTGAAACGATTTCTCTGCCTCAAACTGCCCCACGGACATGCTGAAATATGTACGAAAGCAGTCGTGATTCAGCTTCAACTCCTGGATCAAACCATGAAACTCTCCCTGCTGCTCTCCTTTCCCGAGAATCAGATGAACAAAAATTCTCAATTTCTTCCTCTTCTCGTTTAGAAACATCAGGACCAGCTCACAAGCACAATTTTTCACAAAATCGAGGGTATCTATAGAGAAGAAGACCAACTCACTCAACTGAAAGACTGCAACAAAGAGCCCAAAGCACACAGGGAGAACGTACTTCTCTGTGATTAGCTCACTATAAGTCATACACAGTGATTTGAAGTACTGCTAATAAAATATTATTAACATATATATTTAAATGAAGGTAAACGTGTGTGACTGGAAGCTAAAGCCTGCTGTACATTTAGCCTACATTAAAGAAGTTTCCTCCAGGCAGAAAGACGAACATCACATTTGGAAATCCTCCATGTCTACTCGTGCTCTAAAATGAGTTTAGTCACTGAGGGGAAAAAACTCCTCATGTTGCATCCTGAAGATGATTGGCTGATCTGACGTCGGACACGGCGAATTGTGGACAATGGCTCACTGAAGTGTTGTCCTGACACACGTAATTAATTACAGCCTCAGCTGCTGCATTTGGAGGGCTGGGTGCCTGCTGTCACCTACCTACCTTTAATTGACTTTCACAACAGTTTACCAATCAGGCATGCATTATGCTCCTGAGCAGCGAGGAAATAAAGGGCCTGCCGGCTGAGTGTGTGGAGGTGTACCTTCCATCATGCTCCTTTTAATGAGGGTGCAGTCGTGTCCATGAAGGCAGTATGTAAAAAGGACACTCTTCCCATGTGTTTACAAAAAAAAAAAAGAACCCTCGACAGGCTGCATTTATAGCCACAGAGATGATGGAGAAGACTCGGACTCAGAGAAAGGTCATAAATTTCAACAGTTTATAAGCAGCACATCTGAGCTCTGTGGCGGTGTGGACTGTCTGCAGAGGCTGATGCTACAGGGCCAGAAAGGCACCTCACTAATGCTGCACACACAGAGCAGCACAAATGAATGATGCTTTCTAATAATTATTAAAAAGATGAAAGAATTTGACAAGTAGTCACAACTTCATTTAATACTTATTTACCGTTGCGTACAACGAAATATTAATTTGTTAACAATTTGGAGAACATCACCAGGATGGTAACTGTAAAGTTGCAAATGACGCTGATAAATCTCAATGCAGTTTATTGCAGAGCGAATAAACATTTTTTAGACGTTATAACGTGTAACTGGTGTTTATAGCACTCGATTTACAGAATGTGTAAGCTCTAAGCTCTGATCTCTGGCTGACTGGTTCAGTTTTGAGCGGGGCTGGTCTCACCCCGGGAAAAACACGGAATTTGTTTCGGACGTTTTCTAGTTTTTGTTCCGTCTTCTGCACAACTTCAAATCTCAATTTAAAGAACGCCCGATGTGTACGGAAATGAGCCAGATTATCTCTGCCGTCTCTCTGCTCGAATTCCTGCCCAGACTCTACCGGAAACACAATTTGTTCTGGGCTTCTATTGCCTTTCACAATAAAAGTCCTAAATATATACACTACGTGACTCATGTACTCTTGCTGATAAATGACGGAATAAAACGGGTTAAAGAAGTATGTCAACGCTATATATGACAGATTCCAGGAATTAAATAAAATGTCAGCCTTGTTTTCATTAGCTATGAAACAAATTTACGATGATTTTCCAATTCATGAAAAAAAAAATAGTTACAAAATTTCATTTCATTTTTATGATTTACTACAAAGGTTCCTGTAAGGTGTTACCAACGAATGATAATCACAGACCAACAGTGGGGTTTTGGAAATAAAAATCCCACTCATATTCCCCAAAGACATTTTTAGCATTATAATGCTGTAACTATCCAAAGCACACTGGCTACTGTTAAAAATAATTATTGACACATAAATAATTTTTTTCCTACATTTCCCTTTATCTTTTTGATCCATATCAAATCTTTTTATTGTCATGTTTTACTCAAGGCTGGTTCAGTTCAAGGCTCAAAACCTTTCATGAGGATTCTCTGAAACGTTATTGGAGAAAATCAACAGGAAATTCAATTCAGAAACCAAAGCCCTTAAATAAACATTAGGGATCTCTGCTGTCATCTGTTGGCTTTATAATCACATTTCTTACCCATGTTTTGGTCTCGGTGCCCAAATGCAGCAGAATAGTGAATAAGGCGAGGGTGGTGATGGGAGTTCCCCATGTAAACAGATCCACGTCAGAGTCAACGTAGGCCTAGGTAATGTAGAAGAACATTTCATTAAAAAATACATATACAGGAAATAGATTTTTGTTCTTTTAGTCAATATTTTTCCCAACACAATGTGAAGCAGTGTGAATACACGTGCTTGCTAGAACTGGAAATCAACTGCCTTCAATAAAAAACCAACATAAGACTAAACTTTCCATACTGTAAGGAGAATCTGACTGAATTTCTGTATTTTTAAGCATTTTTTGTGCATTTATTGATATACATTGAATGTATTGTGGTTTTGTAGAAATAAAAATTTGAGCTCAGCAATCTCCACAACACTCCAATTTCATGCTTTGTACTGAAAACATTCTTTTTAAGTGAAATTTAAAGAAATTAATAAATACGTGACAAATGAATACATTTTGTTGCTGACAAATCCATGTTAACAACCATGTGAAGAGCATAAAACGTTAAAATCAACATTCAAAACCAAGCAAAAAGGTAAAACTTGGTGAAGACGAATGGCAGAAATGACACTTACAAAGTAAGGAATGAAGAAGCAGACGAGACTTTGGTAGAAGGCATCAATCATGTTCATCCAGAACATATATGGCTTATATTCCTGCAGGATAAACACACACTCTTAGAGTCAGCATCAGTGTGACTGTGGAGAGGAAATATGTTAAAAATGTACAATTCAAAACACGACACTGCCTATAAAAATGTCTCTATTACCTACATTTGATACCAGAACCAGTCAAATAGTCCTGATTACTTGTGGATCAGAAATAACATTAATGAGCCATCAAAACAATGATAAAGTGTAGCAGTTTTAACCTTTACGCTAAAATTTCCGCTACAAATCAAGGGTTAATGAAAGGAAATTATGACATATTATATAACATAAATTAATTTTATTTAGGAAAAATGTGGATTCTTAAGTCTAAACTGAATGTTATCTATGCAGCACGCAAAATGAATTCAGGTTCATTCTTGACCTTTGAGTCAAGATCTTCAAACGGGGTTTTAGCTGGAGCAAAGACTGAAGTCTTCCCTCTTTGGCAGTGAGAGGAAAAGAAAAACCTGGTAATACCAACTTGAAATCTTGGGCTCTAAATCGTGGAGAACTTTACATGAATGAGTTCAAAATAAACCTTTTTTTATCCGACACTAGGGCTTACTGGGGGCCCCTCATTTCAAGCCAACTTGCCTTTAAGCTAACTTTTTTCTGATTGGCTGACTCTCACAAACAGACGGTGGGGGCTTCTATGACAGCGAGGACCACAGCAGGGACATTTGCTCTCTCAAACAAGTCAACAGTAATACTAAACAGTGTTTAGAGCAGTCTGAGCTTTTGGCTCTCAGATAATTCAGCACCTGAAACAGCCACCACTTGTTAGCCATTTGTGTAAACTACTACACTACAGAGCTATAAACATCCTGCCTCTGAGCTGAAAAAACTAGTTCATGCATTTTTCACTGCTAGGTTGGTGTACTGTAATTTCTTATTATCAGACTTTTGTAAAAGTTCCATAAAATGCTATAATATATGCTATAGAGGGAGTACTAACTGGGACTAGATACAGAGCTCATATTTCTCCTATATTTGCTTATCTTCACTGTCTCCCTGTTAAATCCAGAATTGGGATTGAAGATTCTTCTCCTTACCTATGAAGTCCAGAACAACCAGGCCACATCACATCTTAAAGACCTTGGTACCAGACTATCAAGAAACTTTGCTCTTAAACTTCTGTTTTATTTGTGTATTTAAAAGTAGAACGGGAGGCATTCCTGTGGAACCAGCTCCCAGATTGGATTCGGGAGACAGCTACCCTGTCTACTTTTCACTTTTTCATTTTTTTTCCCCACAATATTGTTAGTAATAATCTGAAATGAGCTGTCAGATCATTAGGAGGGAGCGCACCTCGGAGTTTTGGCCATTCACGTAGAGCTGAGGTAGTTGTTGGAGAGTCTCTGCTGACACGTCTTTGTCCAGAGTGCCAGTGATGAGTTGTGGGAAAGCGGAGAACATCAGATTGAAGAAGATGAGATACCACTGGTCAATCATGGCCGAACCTGAGAAGCCACAGTAGAACTGATACCAGAAGATGAGCGCCACAAACATCTGAGGGAAGAAAATGAGATGGAAACAGTGAGAAAAAGGGGAACACTTCATCCTTTCTGACTCAGATCAGTGTGCATGGGAGTGGCCTTACTGCATTCTTGTAGAAGAAATAGAGGATCATGTTAGCCAGGCGGGAGTAGCACCAGTGCCCGTGTACCAGCAGGAGCTTCTGGAGATACCGGAAACGTGGGAGGGCAAAATCACTTGCCATCACTGCCTGCAGAACACCACAAGAACCAAACGTTCAGTCTCCTGCCGCCTCCCTCCTACGTACACGAGACGAGCACACATTAGGCAGTTACTTGTTGGTGGTTCTCGCCTCCTCTTAATGAATCTTTAACGGGTATAATCTTTCCAAAGCAATAACTCGTAAACGAGTTGCCCTCCTCTTAGGATTCACCGTTGGCGCGGCAGGAAGCTGTCAGTCTCATCCATCACCATGTAAAACACTCCCAGTACGGAGCCCTGCTTTCACATCATAAACGCCGCCGCTAACCCTTTACGGAACCTCTCGGCTGTCAGCAACAGAAACAACAGCAGGCCTCTCGCTTCGGCTGCGCTTCAATAAGCCCTCCTAACGACTACACGGGGAGTGCGGCGCTAATAGACGAAAGGTGCGTTAATGATCATGCAGCAGCGTGTGCAGGCCCGGGGTGCAGCCATCTCAGCACATGGTGTGCGGCGGAAGTCCCAGAGAGTGACCGCTGTCTCATTAAGTGGCAATTTGATTAACGGTAATTAATGCAGCGGCTCGGTTAAAGACAGGATACTAAGGCTTTAACAGATGTGCTACACAGCAGCGTGCCGGAAAAGCCTCCCCTGGAGGTTAATTGGGAATCTCCATCATAAGAGCACCGCTCTGGAGCAGGGTGCTGCAGGTAAACGAGCGAAGGGGAGGAGGTTTTTCCTTCCTGAAGATGCTCTCTCAGCCGTGGCCTTAGAGCTGAGAGTCCATGCCGCGCTGCCTCTCTGCAGGACACGGGGCCATCCTGCTGACTCAGCACAGCACAGGCAATCCTATTTAGAGGATGGTCATGGATGTGGGCTAAAAACCGCACTTAAGTGTAATGAAAACCCATTAACAACACTAAAGAATGCTACCATCTCCCCCTCTTCCCAATTCCCCAATCTTTTATCTGCAGCTCCTCTCACTCTCAGGAGTTCTCAGGCTGCGCTGCTTTTTTACAGCCCACCGTAAATCACCCACCTCTCCTCTCTGCCCCATGTGCCACTCTATTCATCACCTTACCTGCATGCCTTCCTGTCCTGAGATCCCCACACCCACGTCTGCGACCTGGATCATGCTGACGTCATTGGCCCCATCTCCTGTGATTAATGTGGTGAAGTGAAAGAGAGAAAATAGAGGAGGAGGAGGAGGTACATCAGTTTATGAGGGAGGGGGCTTTATCGAGCGTGACGACGACAAGATGGAGAAGCTGGCGTGCCCCGTGTTTGCGAGAGAAACGTGAAGCTTTCACAGACTCCTCAGCCATTATACAAGCCGCGTGTTTGCGGTGCCATTCGCCACCTCAGCAGCTCGGCCTCCCATGAGGCAGAGGCCTTCCCGCTGCGGCAGCCGACAGGCGGCGTCTCCGGATGTGTGGATAGATTTGTTTTCCCCTCTCTTTGTCACTACAGGTGGTGGAGTGGGAGATGAGGAGGATTTTGTTGTCACAATGGTACCGCAGTGGCAGCACAGGCTGATAATGAAAGGTAGGTGGTGAGAAGCACTCAAATAGAAGTTGGCTGGAATTTTTTTCTTTTTTTTTTTCCTTTTTCACTGAAAATTCACGAGGCTGGATTTTTATGTGAGTGGGATGGAGCAACGTGATTAATGTGCCATCACGACTTTTTCAGAAAAGTAATGCTGAGTGCATTTTAGCTGCTGCCATGTTTGACCACGTTTGGATGATGGACTGTATGGGAGCAGTGATTATATCTACTTATTAGCGCTCAGCAACATCCAAATTAAATCCCTGAATTTTTCTCACCAGAACTGGAAGATGTGTTAGTATAATTAACCCCACAGCAGCCATATTATTGGTCTGACACTTGCATTAAAACCCAAGTGTGGCCCGAGGAGGCCATAATTTATTATTATTACAAATAACGCGTGTAAGGCACCATACCAGCTCATGAGGTGTGACACGTCTGAATAATAAGACTAAAGTACTGAAAGATATTAAAGCTCAAAAGCTAACATAGCACTGACTGAAAAAAACACCCTGTGGCAAATAAAACCTGCTCCTCCGGAGAGCAGCAGGACCAAATAAATGGAAAACAGAGAAGAGACCAGCGCAGGTCACAGTGACGTCCTCATGGCTCCTCTGTGCTGCTGCAGCTTCATTACACGAAAGTGTAGAAATACTAAGAATAACTCAGAGCCGAGGCTGCGTGTGATGAATGGTGCACCTCCATCTCAGGCAAATTTCAAAATCAGCTCACACGGAGATCACAGCAGGAGGAACATACAGGAGTTTCACTGGAGCCGTGTGGCAGCGAGTTTGCTGCACGACAATTTAAAGATTAGTGATGATGTAAAGGTGCAATATGCTCTTGAATAAATAAAGTAAAAAAAAAAACCTGAATGTTCAGGGCTGGCAGGTTCAGATGTGCACACTGCAATGAAAATATGGCATTGATGTGTTTGATAGAACAGCCAAACAATAAGATGAAGATGGGGAAAGTCACTTGTACACAATCAGAGATTTCTGCAGCAGATCTGGAAGAGTCTGTGTTCAAAAGATGTCTTTCAACACAGAAATAAAAATCCTTTATCCAAGCTCATTAAATATTTGAGAGCAACTTTTGAGCAGGTTTGCAGCTGTGTTGGAGAGCTCAGGCACGTTCTGATCTGTCCGGACGCTGCTGGGATCTTACGTGCCAGGGATAGCCTGAAGGTTCAAGACTACAGCTCACAGTTTAAGCTGTTCAAAGCTAAGAAATGCTTTAACACAAAGTTAGAGCCAAATGGGCCTCATTTGTATGTGTCTGCAACTATAAACACATGCAAGCATGAGATAGGACAAATATTTAGTTTTACTTCAGGGTGAGGTCAGTTTGTTTTTAAGTCCAACATTGAGCTTGTGATGGGACTATAAAAACAGGCACATCGGACCCGGTCCTTACCTATGGCCAAAGTCATGACCTTCAGCTTGTTCCGCACCAGTTTGACCACCATGCTCTTCTGCAGCGGCGTGGACCGGCAGCAGAGCACGGAACGGCAGCTCCGTGCAACAGCCAGAAACTTATCCTCCAAACTCTTATCCAGGGCGTAGGCCAAGGTCCGCCCGTCTATCACCAGGCCCAGCCGGTGCACCAAGAAGGGAGTGGACTGGGAGGACGGAGATGAAGAGGAGTAGATGTCAAAGGGCGAGAAGTTAGCATTGAAGGTCTTGGTGGTTGGGTCTGAAGAGCTGCAGAGGAATTTGGCTTGGATGTAGTGTAAACTCTCCTCCAGCAGCAGCGCACACGCCTCCTGGTTCAGACAGAAGAGGTTGGAGTTCAGCATCAGGACGGCATGTTCATTCATATCAAAACTGCCTGATCTGCTACACATCTGGTAAGCAGATGCTTCAGCAGCACAGAATCAAACATTGTGGGTCCTGAAATGACATATTGAACTATTTTTTTTTTAATAAAGGAGGAGTTTTCAGAAGAAAGAAACGCAAACAGATATGCATGATTTGATTTCTTATTCAGAGTTCAAGCAAGAAAATCAACAACATTCTAGTAGATTTCACTACAACAGAGTTTGCAGTCAAACCATCAATGAATGTCACAGTCCATTCCCCACACGTCCTGTTGTTTACATGTTAGCAGCAGGCTTGTCAAGAGTCTTCCAAATTGAATTTTCACATCATCACTGATGTCAGCGGCAACAATCTCCTGAGCTCCAGAGCTTGGATACTTTAAGATCAAATACGAATTTAAATCCTGTGTAAGGCTTTACTGTAAACACATTCATCTGTAGTAGTAACACATCAGGATGGGTCAATAAAAAGATCATTGGTCAGATCAGACACAAACATGAGCGACCTCCATCTTTTATTGAAAGAGGATTTCTTCTGATTTATTCCAGAGAGGGACAAGAACGCAACACTGAAGAGCACCCTGTGCTCAGTCTAGAAAACAACAACACACTGCTGTGAGTCTGACAGCAAAGCTATACAACAACAGCATGCTAAGACTGTGCTAACGCTTTACACAGAATCTATGATACCAAAACAAAGCTAGTTGTTTGTTTGGTTGATTTGATGCGTGTGCTTCACCAGCATTTCAGTGATTCATCATTGCAGGAGCTTGAGATGCTTACATGACAGAGGAGCTTCCTCTTCTCACCCCAACCGGTCGCGGCAGATGGCCGCCTGGTTCTGCCGGAGGTTTCTTCCTGTTAAAGGGGAGTTTTTCCTTCCTACTGTCGCCAAAGTGCTTGCTCATAGGGGGTCATATGATTGTTGGGTTTTTCTCTTTATGTATTATTGTAGGGTCTACCTTACAATATAAAGCGCCTTGAGGCGACTGTTGTTGTGATTTGGTGCTCTATAAATAAAAATGTAATTTTTGGAACATCTGGTTGCTGCTGCTGATCGCAGCCACTTTTTCAGTTTTGACTTTTCTTATCTTAAACGGCACACTGGTTGTTTAGACCGCCACAACACTGATCTCACTGTTCACACAGCAACGACCAATGTGTCCACCAGCTGATACAACACAGGAATCTGCTGCTGTTTGATTAGCTCAAGACTTTAGGGTACACTTTGCAGTCGGTGGCTGCAGAATCCAATTAAAGTGTGCAGGTGTGAGAGCGCTCCACATTTAGCAAAGCAGAGTTTATTAAGCTGCTGCTCACCTGAGAGTCAGCGTTCAGTGTCAGGAGCTCCTCCTCGGGATCCAGCAGCTTGCACGCGTACGCAATGTTCACAGCAGTTTCCTGTTTGTCCCCCGTCAGCACCCATATCTGCAGGCCCGCCTTCCGCAGGGAGGCTATAGTTTCAGGCACGCCGTCCTGCAGCCGATCCTCAATGCCTGTCGCTCCTGAAGAAGAAGACAGGTTTTTGAAAAACTCTATGACATCAGAGTAATTACATTCATACTATCAGTTTCAGATGTAACTGAGAGGTAAGAGCTACCCAGAAGATGGAGGTTTGTCTCTAGCCGCAGGGCCGACTCAAACAGCAGCTCCTCTCTTCCCTGAATGGCCGTCTCAGCTGCCAAGTGCCGCTGCAGCCAGCAGGCGTACTCCTCTTTGCTCAGAATCTGACACACAAACAGAAAAGTTTACACACACAGAAACACACACTGTCATGTGTCAGCTTGCTGGGATAAAACCGAACTCCTCATTTGGCTTTATGGCAGAAAAGGATCCTCCATAACAGAATGTGAGACCTTGACAAGGTGTTTTATCGCTTTGCTTTGGTGATGGCGCTGCACAGGCAGGAATATAATGAGCCCAGCTTGTGAGAGCATAAATTAACAGCCTGGGAAAGTGGCACAGATTGCAGCTGACTCACGAAGAATGTCACTTGTGGAAGGGCTGGTCCATGTGATGATCTGCGCCGGGCTGCAAATACATCCTGTCAAGAAGCCACTGAGAAACACCACCTCCGTCCCCCTTTTGAAGCAGTTTAATGACGGAGGGTGGTTGTTCAGGTTTACAGATCCCTCTTGCTTACCCTTTTTGCTATGCACAGCGTGCGAAGTCCATCTGCAGCATACAGATTCAGGTAGTGCTGGGTCCTGCACACAATCTTTTTTTGACGTTTCCCTTTGGAGTTTCCTTAAAAAACAGAAAAGGACGAAATTAAACGGAGATGGAGTATTCTCGCTTTGGGAAAATTTGCATGAGTAGTTCAGCATTTTAGTTCCAAATTACAAAAGACTTCATCCAAGAAGCCATCTGTCCTCACACCTAAATTAACCATGCATGCTACACCTCAATGTAAAGCCATCATATTACTCACCAAGCAGCATCTGGGTTATGGCGTTCGCAAATATAATTTATCTATTTCAATTTTCTGCCCAAATGATTTAAAAATGACTGAACATTCAAAGTTATTTAAGATGTTTCAAAGCGTCTTGCTGAAGCGCCTCTCTGGCAACATCTCGGCCATCTTTCTGGCAGGGGAGCAGCGCACAAACAGATTGGCCTTATGGGTCTCCTGACACAGATGCACCAGCCAACACTCTGATTGCCAGCCATGAAATCTCACTAATAACACAACAGCTTGGCAGGCAGAGCCTCACATGCACCGCCACACAAAAATTATTTTTACTGAAAGGAACAAATTAGCACAAAACTGGCAGCGATCGAACAGCTCCAGCTCAAAAAGTCGGGAAATAATATAAACTAAGTGTTTTTAGTCACCACTAAAAGCAAGTTGTGTTATGAGGAAGTTATAATTACACCAACAGTCTATTTTCTCTTGGCTGTGGAGGAAAAAAACTCAACAAAAGCACAAAATGAATTTATCCTTTCTGATGAACAGCTGCTGGGAGAAGACAGGCTCACAAACACAGGTGGAAATTCACATCATGTTTTGGTTTTTAGTCAGAAATTGAGGTGCACCCCCCCCCCCCCCCCCCCCCCCCCCTTTTTTTCCCCCCCTCTTTTTTTTTTTTCCCCCCCTTCTTTTTTTTTATTTTTTTTTTTTTTTTTCAAAAAATTTTTCTTT
>VURO01035683.1:0-11289 GCA_015108175.1 Pelvicachromis taeniatus
CGAGCTGAATCTGGGCCTGAAAAAAAAAAAAAAAAAGAGATAAATGGAAGAAACAGGAGCAGTACCTTAGATTTGGTGTGTGGAAATTAAAAGGTACGGGGAGAGAAAAGCTCTGGAGGAAGTGGGTGTTGACAGAAGCCAGAACTGCAGATTTGTGATTTAATGAAAGGATAAGAGAGGATATAAACTATACATATCCTCCATATATACACAAAAAACTGGAACAATATTTGCATCAACCAGATGCCGGGAAGTTGTGAGAAAACATGACCCTTTAATGTTTGTAGGGTAAAAGGAATACATGTATGTGGGAAGGAAGAAAGGGATGGTAATTCCATCTTAACAAGTATTACATTTTTGTGGAAAAAGTCTTTTTCAAAAACAGAGAAAAGCTCATATTTTAAAGACAGTAGGGATTAATCTGCCCTTTAGTCTTACGTGACAGATGACCACAGTACAAGATAAATGTAATTTGATTTAGAAGTATAGTTTGTTTTTTGTTTTCTTTTTTTTCAAAGCGTGCCCTTGAGCATTTTGCTTTATTCCCTCCTTTCTCCCCTTTTTTTCTGTCTTCTCTTCTCTGTTCTTCCATGTAGCTGTACTGTCATCGTAGCTATGGCATGTCTCTCCAACATATGGGAATCATTAGATTCCAGAAGAATGCAACAAAGAGCAAAGAATCAGCCTGGCAATGGTTTACAGTGTCTCAGTGGAGATTCCTGCTTCAAGTTGCTAGTTTTACATTTATTTAGGACCCAAGATGCTATCAGCCATTTAATACCAAACATGCTTTGGCATTCCCAGTGCTGGAGTCTAAATGCTATGCAGGTATACACTGTACACTTCTAAGTCTGAAGTCTCTTCCTGTTAAAATTCCTCTGTCCCCACAGTCACCTGTGATTCTTAAATGAGTTAATTACTAGAGCCACTGGATTTATGTGCACAGACATAAAAATGGAGGATGGATGCATAGCGTTAGACAACTTCCCCTTCATCAGTTTTGGTTCCAACTGTAATAGAAATTAGCCAGGACCATGTAGTCAAAGTTCTTTCCATCTACAGTATTTTATACTTGGCAGCATGGCTCAGTTGTGGGACATTCCTGACTCAATGACAACAGATATGACACTGATAGAGGAGAAGCTGAGGTGGAGGTGGGTGGTATAGTAGCTTGTAGATGTGCAGGAACTATAGCTAGGTTAAAGCAGCCAAAATAGAGTACCATATATGAGTCTAGGAAGCCTGAAAAGAAAGAAACTGGACTTCTTAAAGTTTCGTGAAGATGTTTCATCTCTCATCCAAGAGGCTTCTTCAGTTCTACAATCAAATGGTTGAGAGTCCCCTAGTGTTATGTTAACAGAAGCTAGTGAGGGTTGTCCCTTAAGAGGGTCGTTGCCCTACATGAGTTTTGCCAGTTGAGAATGTGGAAGATGTGGGTAAGAACTGGGTTTAACTGAGCTGCTGTAATTATAGTTGCCTAAAATAACATTATGTCTGTTTTTTTTTACGAGTTAGCATCCACATCCATTGATAAAATTCATTCATGTAGTCCATCCGTCCATCCATCATCCAGCCAGCCATTCATTTTCTTTTGCTTATCCAGGTTGCAGCAGCCTAAGCAGAGAGCTCAACACCTCCCTCACATTCCGGTAACTCAACACTCTTTATCTGTGTAGAGTTTTGAGTTTGGTCACTAAAAATTGGACACAGTTGCTTGATGGCCCAATGCTACATTGCGATTCTTTATTCCTTTCTAGGTAAGTACTCTGGGCCAGCTTTATAGATCGGGAGTCATGAGAGGGAAGTTACAAAGCAGGCAACTTTAGATAAGATGTAAGGTCAGAGAATTAGGTCAATATCAGCCAAGATGTGTGAATTTGGTTTAAAAAAAAAGACACCTGAAAGAGTGGAACATTTGTCTGATTTGGCCTGTACTGTACTGGTTGTGTTGGAGAGTGCTGTGGTGCTTATCGGGCGTCACTGTGACTACACCACTAGGATCAAGTGATGAGCCCTAACCTATAATCTCTCTTCCTTTCACTTTCATCTCTTCCATCCTCCCAAATGTAAAGCATGTTTCCCTCCAGCTCTTAAAGGAGCGGGCTATTCTATTACCATCAACTTCATCCTACAGTGAAAACTCCAAACAGCATCAAGATCTGGCAAAAGATCAATTTTAGTGGATATTCACAAGTGTCATTAATTACAATTTACTGGTAATTAATGACACTTGCCATAACCATTGAAGCAGCAGCATTATACAAAAGAAAAGATCTTAACCTCCTGAAGACAAAGGCCTCATCGTCAACAACCCTAACCTTAACTCCCATCCCAGGCAAACAGTTTTAATGTAACTGTTTTGCCAAGTCTTGGTAATCAAGGGACAAAAAAAAAAAGAAATTTTCTTTTTTTTCAAAATATAGGGTTAGGCCTAACACCAGTGATGGCTTAGACCTCGGAGGGTTAAAACTGCTTGCCTTCAACCCTACTTCAAATCTAAATATAATTTTCATATTCTCAATATCAAAGACACGGTATTTCATCAACAGCTTGGAAATGTACTGATGACAAAACATTGATCTGGACCCAACAAAGCTTATCTGGAGTCAGAGAATCTAAACCACTGTCTCATAATGAATTGGACAGAAGGTCTTTCTAGTCTATGACGGCAGTTGAGTGACTACTTCTGATCCAGTGGAAGTCTGACTTTTTTCCCCAACACAAAAACAATGATGATAAAATGAACTCATTAACTGTACCAGTCATTGACGGCTCTGTAGCTCAGCAGACTATGTCGCTCTCACTAAAAATTATAACATAACAAGACAATTATAGAACAGAAAATAATTAACTGGATATTAGTGAAAAGCAATTAACAAAGTGATTAATGGGGTCTGACTTCATTTCAATGTTCTGCAGTATTACTTTAGTGGCTGGTGTGGTTGTTGTGGTCGATTGTACTGTCACCACACCCAGCAATGTTCTAAAATATGAAACACAAGGCAACATCACTGAAACATTATCAAGTTTATCAACAGCCTTTACGCTGATTAAGTTTCCTTTAGTCCTGCAGTCTAACAGATCATATGTAACCCTGTCTGAATGCAGTAAAAAGTAGTGAAATTGACTGTGTCTAGAAACCATAGCAGCAATCTGTCCACAGCAGTAGTGTCTATGGGTACACAGTTCATGGCAATTAGTGCTAGCTGACTGAGGACGTTTTTACTGGCGCTAATTTGGCATTATGTGAGCACAGAGAGTAAAAATAACAGGGCTCAAACTGTAGTCTACAATGTAAAGCATCATGGGACTTGTAGTTCTAAAACTTGTCACACAAAAAGTATGGCAAAGAATAATAACAAGGGTTAAATCCCCACAAACGCTCAGTGGGGTCACTTTACAATGGAGGAAAGTTTGTGACTTGGGCTTCTGTGATCAGGTGCTTTGACGTATGTTGGGGTAACATCTATCATGTTGGAGTACGCATCCTTCACAGCAAAGGAACAAAGAAAAGAAATCAGTGGGCATCTCTGTGCAATGAAGTGCTGACTTTACTTGCACAGGGTGGAGTCAGTCTGATGCAGATAAGCCACCATAGGAAAAACACAGCTGATGAGGTGTAACTTTACTAACATACAGTAAGCATGGCTTAGGTTGCTTAATCACCAATGCTGTGTTGGAAACTAGAGGAAGATTGATTTTTCTAATTGATTAAGACGTCTGCAGATTTATCTACTTATATCATATAAATCTTACTCCGTGTTACAAATTCTGCTTCAGTGGAAGCATACAAGTCAACAAAGTCGTACCTTGTATGCAAACGATGGCTAAAACGGGAGATCAACAGATGAAACTGGTAATATTTTCCTTTAAGGATTCTGCACTTAAAAGAGTTTGGTGCACTCGATATTACAAAAATCCAATTACAAGCACATGTAGTGCACACTTACACACCCACATCACACACTCACTTCAGGTTATATACCTCACATAAACATGTGCACATTTGGAGGCCCTGGCTCTTGCCTGGTGGAGGAGACCACTGGCAACATACATAAACAAACCACAACCAGATGTCTGTGAGCTGAGCGCCACCCCACCCAAATGGAGCTGTCAGTCCCCCCTCTGTGTTTTTGCAGAGCCATGACTCGCAAGTCCTCCATAAACCTTCCAACTCTTCGTATATGAAACACGCACAAAAGAAATTGCCAACAGAGACCAGGGAGCAGTAAGCAGCTCTTGATTTATCAGTGCTGACCCTCAACCTGTAACCATATGGACCTTCACTAGTATAGAAGGGCCACATATTTATGTGTTTTGTAAATGCTAGCCTCTGTTCTTACCAATCAAGTCATTTTCCTATATGAAAAGTAAGAGTGAGCCATGTCTTCGCCATGTATGGAACAAACATGATTTTAGGTTGTTTGGTAGAGCATCCTCGATCCCCTTGCTCTCCCTTCATCTGGTAACATTTATGGTGACCATCTGGTTAAACCCTAAGAAGCACGGCGTGTGGCCATATAAGTGGTGTGGTCTACGATTTTAGTGTGGTAATGTAATATACAGTACAGACAGACTCTACACTTTTACAGAAGGACACATACTTCTTATCCTCAGAGATGTTAGACTTCAAAGACAGTTTTCAAACATAGCGGTGTTAAGTTAAAAATGCATCCCAGACATAGCAGAAAGGGAAAATGTTACAAACCACTGGGATGCATCACAGTTTGTATCTATAGTTAATATATTGGAGTTTGGGTTTTTTTCATTCTAGTATTTGAAGTTGTGATTCTTTTGTTGAATTCTTGTATTGCTTTTATTTTGGGTCTTGTTTCTTTCTGTGTCTGGCTTTCAGCTTAACTTCCTCCCCTGTGATTGTTTTGATTACTTTTTGTCTTGTTTGCCCAATTCCCAATTAGCCCTCGGTGTGTATATATAGTTCTGTCCTTCCCCACGGACAGACACATAGTCCCTCTGTCTGTCTCCCTCCTTGTTCTTTTGGTTTTTCCTGGAACTTTTGGATTTGTGTTATGTGCTAAATTTGGCATTTTTGCTTTTAAGCTAGACTTCAAGGTACATTTTTTGTTATCAGTCTGCTTTGCATCCTTCCTTTGGGTCGTTCACTCTACAAAGCTGACAGAAAAAGAGGAGAAAATAGGTGGGACAGATGCCATGCTCATGAAAACAAAGTGCAAAAAACAGACTTTGCAAATAAATATGCAGCACACATGAAGCATCTCCACTGAAGCTGCCATTGCAAGATTAAAAAAAAAATGTGCACAGGCGAGGCCATCATGTTTGGGAAGGTCAGATTAGGAAGGAGGGTGCTGGTTAGGCAATTTTTTTATCCACAAGTAAAATGATATACTTTTTTCATCATGCTTTTAATGGCAGGAGCACATACAATCCTTTGGACAATGGTTAACTCAGGAAGTAGTCTTAGTAACCAATCCCACATGGTAGGAAGTCCAGGAAAGGTGTCCAGCAGACAGTCAGATAACTTTCCAGACCACAACACAAGTCTCATTTTAGAAAGATGTTTGAATTATAAGGCAATGTCTTCACTGAAGTAATCGTTAAAAATTCTGTATTTTCAAAGAAACTGCACTAGAAATAATGTCACCAATAATTCTGGGCAAGCTGAGTCTCCTCTCGCCTTTTTAACAGAGCAGGAGATGGAACAACTGTACGCCGCCTTAAAATTGTCCCGCCGCTTGCTGTAGAAGCATCCAGTTGCAGCCTTGCAAACGCAACAAACCAAGTTCATGACACCATCGCCCTCACCATTACACTAACTTTCACCCTATGCATGACACACCCACTTCCCTACAGTGCAGCTGCAATCAGATATATGTGGTTTGTGTTGCCCTCGTTCTTCTGAAGTGGTTTAATGAGACTTGAAGAAATACTTTATCTGAATGACCAATTCCTAACACTCACATAGGGACAGAGGAATTAAACAGGCTTTGATTTGCTTTTGCTGTTTTGGTTAAAATGCCTGATGTTGTGCTTTACAGGTGCTACTGACACAGCCAAACTGCAGCATTTTGGCTTTTAATTTCAAGAATAACATTTTTACTTTTTTTTTTAAATTATTATTATTATTATTAGGCAACATCTTCAAACTGGTTGTTTAATTCTACCATCCCTGCATCTCGGCATTTTGTGGGTTTCTTTTTCTTTCTTTCTTTTTCTTTTTTTTAAATTTTAATCTACTGTTTTATTGATATCTTTTTCTCTTTGTGTCTTTAGGTGACCTTGGGTTTTAGAAAGGCGCCCTCAAATAAAATGTACTATTATTATTATTATTATTAAATGGTAAATGGCCTGCATTTGTATAGCGCTTTTTACTTAGTCCCTAAGACCCCAAAGCGTTTTACACTATGATCAGTCATTCACACACTGTCACACACTGGTTGTTATTATTATTATTATTATTATTATTATTATTATTATTATCATCATCATCATCATCATCTGTTTCTATAAACACACTACAGTGTATTGTCACAGCGTTTATGACCAATACCAATAAATAAATAAACTGTATGCTTCACACTTCAAATAATTATCCCATCATTAGATAATGTACATACCTTCTGCTCTATCAGCTGTTCTGTCTCGTAATTGAGGATGGGTCTGAGGCCATGTTGGTCCAGCGGGGCCTGTGGATCCAAACTGAAATTAAGGCTGATGTAAATGGGGGACAGTTTATCCCGAAATTCTTCCTCAGGCTGAAAGAGAGACAGAAGCGACTGCGTTAGCTGAGAAATCTGTATATTTAAATAAAAGAAAGCTATTACCAAGTAAGCACCAAGTACAATGATAAAGAAAAATGATTTCTGAAAATAAGAACTAATGTTACAGCAAAAATTGGCCTACATTACATTTTTATTGTAGTAACTAATGTAACGTGGCTCGCTCTGACTTCTTAGCACACCAGTCTCCTTAGTGAACCAGTCCCGTGGATCTGATGACTCTGAACCATCCCTAATTTGCTGCTACAGTCTTGCTATTCTCTCCTTTTACCTTCCCCTTGTCCCCCAAACATTTGCCTCAAATAGCTGCCTTTCCCTGAACCTGGTTATGCCAAAGGGTCTTTTCCTGTCAATGGAAGTTCTTCTTTCCCGCCATCACCAAGTTCTTCCGCATAGAGGATTGTCAGACTGTTGATTTTTTCTTATAGTATAAAGCACCTTGAGGCAACTGTTGTTCTGAATTGGCACTATGTAAAAACATAAATTGTGTCAGTGAGATCAGTTTTAGTAGATGCAGACTGACTATTTTTTATTGCTGTGAAAGTATTTGTAGGATATATGTATGCTAAGGATCTTACATTTACAATAACCCCCTGCAAGCTAAGCTTCACAAAACTGGTGCTGAGACCCACTGAGAAGGAAAAAAATGCCAGTGCTACTGCTAGCTAGCTTTTAAGGTGGCTAACAAAATGCCAGTGCTACTGCTAGCTAGCTTTTATAGGTGGCTAACAAAATGCCAGTGCTACTGCTAGCTAGCTTTTAAGGTGGCTAACAAAATGCCAGTGCTACTGCTAGCTAGCTTTTAAGGTGGCTAACAAAATGCCAGTGCTACTGCTAGCTAGCTTTTAGTTTGGTTAGTAAGGGATTCAAACCTGTATTTGTTTATTTTAGTGTAGGCATTCAATTGGATAGAGTGAAGGATTGTGGATATACAACATATGCAGTCATTCAAATGAGTAACAGCTCTTTTGATGGTGGTCAATGGTGTCTATAAGTGGATGATTTTAATTTTGATCTTGAAAAGTGGACGGAGCAAGAAGCATGAAATTAAACACAAAAAATTTAAATTAAAAAACAGCATGAAAGTGGCTTTTAGTGCACTTGCTGCAGTGTATTATTTTAAACACTTGGTTTCATTTCACCTTTTTGTATGGAAAATCAGTCAGCAAAGCTGTGTGTAGGCTATGTGTCGGACAAAGGTACAATCATGTTTGAGCTCCAAAACAAGCCAACAAATTGGCTTGTTTCTGGGGAAATCTGGCATATGGGGTAAAAGGAAACTTGTTATGCACTGAGGTAAAGTCAATACAATCAGAGGTTATAATGCACGCCAACTGAGGAATTGATCCGAATTGCTAAGCTAAATTGAAAGTGGTTTTGATATTAAAACGGCAGAGATATAACAAGTTAGTTTTAAAAGTAATATTACCTTTAAAGTGGACTGAGTGCATTTAAAGTTAGTATCATGTTGCCTGAATTCCCTTTGAATAAACACAATGATGTGGCTCTTTTAAAGAAAGAGTACAGAGTACACACACAGATAAGTGCTGACTGACATGAGTGGATGTTTGTCAGTTTCTACTCTGGTCTCTTATCCTGTCAGAGACCAAAGTGCTCTGCTCATTATACTTTACAGTGAACATCCACACATATGACATAAGTGTCTTTGTCAGACACAATCTTTGATCAGGTCACCACTAAGTGATGAGAGTACTTCAAAGAGCAACTTCAAACCCTGTTATTAGGAAATGACTTCAGCCTCGGTATTAGCTGAAAGTTAAGTGCGTTCACCTGGTTCTGCAGGTGCGAAGCAGTCTTTGATTAGACGGCTCCAATGAAAAGCAGCAGGGCTGGAGTCTTTTCCAAACATTAAGAAGTAGAAAATTTGCAAAAATTATTTAAAGCATACTTGTGAAATGGTTGGTCTGAAGAATAAGGGCTGTTTTGCACAATTACTTTCATGTTTGTAAATGACGTCTGCTTGTTCTCCTGCCCAGAAGACAGCATGAAATATGAGCGACTATTCGCAGGCTTATTATCATAGTTCTGCCTGTAAGTGCATTCCTGTCCCCACATGTTTTCATCTGAAAATTGCTGGGTGTACTTATGATTATAGCCAATATCTTCTCACCAAAATGCAGTTTACATATCTTTTAGCCTTTAAATTATTAAACGTTTTTCATTCTTCACAAAAGATTTGCAAAACTCATGAATAATTCAGATTGACTGTTTATATCTTATAAACCTTTGCTAGATATGTTGCACTTTAATGCGTTTTTTATATGTTACCTATGCTACCAACTTTCAATACATGCATGCATAAGAAATACTGATCAGTAATCGTACAAGTGGTTGTCATAAAACACATGTCAGTTGTTCTCTCGCTCTTTTTCTGCAGTATAAATTGACAGGAAATGTGGTGAAAGAGATCAGGGGAATGGCATGCACCAAAGGTCCAGATGACCATCTGAACCAGTCGTATTTGATGAGAAAGTAGAATGAGACTCAAGAGAAAGATTCAGAAAGGTAAGAGAGAGACCTTAAGGTTGAGGTTGCTTTGTTTCTATTGTTGCCACAGAATGAAAATTGAGTTTTTGTTGCTGAATTATTCAGTTCACACATGTATTTCACTGTACTTTTGTACTTTTCAAAGGCTCCAAATCGACTTATGAATGCTAATTATCATGTTAATTATTTAACTTCATTCATTAAGGACTACCTCATTTGAACTACAGCCAGTTTGTATTTAACATTTTAGCATTTAGCTCAAAGCACCGTGGTACCTAATGTTACAGTCACACTAGAGAAAACAGTGGCTGGACACAGCAGCACAACCAAAATTATTGTGACAGTGTACAAAGAACTTGCAGCATTGTTGATGATGAAATACTGTAGCTGCTTCAGAGATGCAGCTCTGTGAACACTAGCAGTCAGTTGTGATACTGAAGTTGGCATTTACCCGTAAACTGTGATAATATGATGGGATTAATATGAGTTAGTTTCTCTGTCACAGCAGGGAAAAGGCTTGTAGTTACCACCTTTTTACACCTCCTGGATGACATAATTTACATAAACACCTCTGCTCATTCTCTCCATCTTTTGGACCATGTATCACGGGGCACAAAGGTTTCTAACTGGCTGTAAACCTTTAACACATCACTGTACTTTCTGTTCTCTGGCTGACTGCATCCCACTGGCCTTACACAGGATAGCTCATTGGTAGAATTGTATATATAAATCTATTTGTGGTTCACTCCCCTCATAATGATCAGAAGGCATTCTCTTTTTCTGCCCCTTCTTCATCCATTACAGAAGGACTCGCAGCTCTCTCAGTTGAATTCGCTTGTAGTTTTAAAAGATGTAACCCTAACCCTAACCCTTGTAAAATCATCACAATGGGAACGTGTTCCTGTTTCCGATATGACTGTGTAAACATTAGGCTACAACATATATGGCAATTATTTGCAAGCCTTTGCCAATTGAGAACCTGAGTGTGATTGCAGTCAGACCACAACTGTTTGGAGACAGGTTGCTTCCCACTAAGTGACCTGTGCAATTGCTTTGTGATCAAAAGTGGCCACCCAGAAGCCGAGGGTATTGTATTTTCAACCTCTTGGTGACCAGTTGGTTTACAGCTATTTCCCCTCAAAAGCATTCAGTGCAATCATTGGGCAACCACTGATCTTTCCTAGTCACAAGGAGGTTGCAGTCCTATATCTTCTCAGTTTGACTAGATAAATAAATAAATAAATAAAGTCTACCAGACAAAAACCAGAGGTGCAAACACAGTTTGTGTGACTGACCCGCAGATAGATATTGCTGTTGTGACACAGAGGTTTTCTGTTTGTGAGGTTAAAGGTCTTCACTAGGCTGGGCTGCTGGCTGTCCAGGAACAGAGTCCTCCTGATAGACTCCTTCTGCTTCTGCTTCCCACTGTCCAGCTGCACCTCCACCACAAAGCCTTAAAAAAAATGCATGACACACACACAAAAGTGAACGCGTACATCATCAGTACATCTATGTTTCACACAAATATGCAAAGCACACACACAAACGTATATATGCCCAGACATCTTGTATGTTTGCCTGGCCACATGCAAACACACACATGTGCAGGAGTAAATATTATTATGGCAAACAGCCTTTGTGTGCTATTTTATTCTCTGTACAAAAACATAGAGGGCATTGCTGCAGACCACATGACAACAACTATGCAGAGAATAGAGACAATACACACCCACTCACTTCAAATAAACACACACGCACTTTTCTAAACTGCCGGAGCCCACCAAGTTACCCTGTGTTTACACGATTGTTCTTTTATCTTGATCTTAACTGCCAAATTGACCACAGTGAGGGCTAGCATACTTGTGGCTGCACAAAGAAAGCAAGGTAATGGGGACCATCTGTGTGTGTGTGTGTGTGTGTGTGTGTGTGTGTGTGTGTGTGTGTGTGTGTGTGTGTGTGTGTGTGTGTGTGTGTGTGTGTGTGTGTGTGGGCGCGGGAGTGTGTGCGTGCGCGTGTTTGTGTT
>VURO01035683.1:11309-22625 GCA_015108175.1 Pelvicachromis taeniatus
GGTGGGCATCTGTGTGTGTGTGTGTGTGTGTGTGTGTGTGTGTGTGTGTGTGTGTGTGTGTGTGTGTGTGTGTGTGTGTGTGTGTGTGTGTGTGCGCGCCTCACCTAGATGAGAGGGGAGGTGCTTCCCATTAGCCAGCAGGCAGAAAGTGATGCTGACGCTGGAGGTTTAAGACAGACAAAAGTATTTTAAAAAATTAGCATGCAGAGCTAGCAGCGATGTCATGACTTTATTTGAGCCATAGCTCTGTCTTCTTCAGAAATTATCCCCCATTGTTAGAATTATTGTGTTGGGGTTTTTCCATAAACTATATCATTGTGTATTTAGCATCTACAGTATGTCTCTATAAGGCAATGGTTCAGTAACTGTGCACCTAGGCAAAAATATGTTAGTACCGTATATCTTCCAATAGTAGCCCAGGCGTTTATTCAAAAATTTATCCGGCCGGCCCGGCGTTTAAAAGAGACCGGCGGTTATTGGAGACCAGCTCCTATTCCCTTCTCAGACGGAATTGTCACGGAAGTGAGAGGGAAAGAGGATCCAGGCGTGATTTTTAGACTGAGGTGAAAAGACAGTGTGTTTACTTACAGTGCTCCAAAACGTATTCCAACAGTTCACAAATAATGGAGTTCCCAATTGTGCTCCTCCTTTGCTCCCAAGTGTCTCCTTGTCTGTGGTAGCCCAGTGCACGAGTGGTGCTCCCCGAGACTTCTCTCTGCCCGACTCTCCAGGAGAGGACGTAAAAGTTAGCAGGTTCGCTCGCCGACAGTTCCAGTTCAGTGTAATAATCCCACTTCGATGGTCGCTGCATCCAGTTTAAATGCCGCTGGTCGTGGATGACGGCTGATTGGAAACAGCGGGCCGAGTGATGAGACGTGGGAGGACCGACGACAGCGCGGAGGGACTTCCGGGTCGAAGGTCGCCCGGCTACTATTGGAGACCGGCGTCTATTTGTCGTGACGTGTTTTCAAACCAGCATTTATTAGAAACCGGCGTCAATAAGAGACAGGCCACTATTAGAAGATATACGGTAATAAGTTAAACCAAGGCGAATAATTATGGTTCTTCTTTTAGGGAGACCAAGATGCAACCTGTGCTTATCCTAGGTCAAAATTAACCTGAATCCTTTTTTATTGTTAATAATTCATAAAGAAATCGAGTGTTGTGCTTCTATAATGAGAAAAAACAGAAAAAGTGTGAGAAACACTCTATCTGAATCGACGCTGTGCACTAAATTCAGATACAGATTAGAAGGAGACATACATAGTTCACCAAATTCAATTTAACATCGTTTGCAACCTTCTGAAGACCAAATTCTGCAAAAAGTAATCTGTTGAAAGAAAGTACACCCTCTTTTAAGTTTAAGATTGTATATGTTAGGCAATACTTAAAAAAAAAAAAGCCCATATGTGATTCTTAGCAGGTCTTAAAATGAGCAAAATACAACCTCAGATGAACCATAGAGAAGATGTTTGGTCATAATGCACAGCGCCACATTAGGAGAAAAGTATATCAGTTCAAACATCTCATAGCAACTACACGAGTTGAGCATGAACTTGGCTGTACACCAAAGTATTCCAGAGTCAAATGTGAGGCCGTCTGCCTGATCACCAAAGTGTGGCCACAATCAGGTCATGAAACAGGTCAACGATCGCAAACACAGCAGCAAAAAGAAAAGAATCAAGGTGTTACAATGGTCCACTCAAAGTCCAGACCTCAACCTGGCCAAAATGGACTGTGCATAAACACATACACAAACCACAATGAACTGACGATAGGTTGTAAACTAGAGATGGCAAAGATTCCTCCACAATGATGTGAGAGACTGATTGGGTCATAGAGAAAATGATTACTTAAAGTTTTTGCTGTTCTAGACACAAAATCATCAGGTGGATTTAAGTTTCTACACACTGCATTTTAGCTTCTTTTTTTTAAAATTATCAAATAGTTTATTGTTGTTCCTCATGTGTGAAATAGGGTTGACTTTTTTTGTACCATAATTGTAACATTTTACTGGACCAAGCTGAAGGTGTGATGTGCACTAAAAAGATCTCACAGAGGGCAACGGATGGTTGGATTAACCGGTTAAAATGAGAAGATGCACTTCTCAGCTCCTGCAGTTAGCAGGCATGACAGACTGGTAGAGATCAGAATAAAACACTGGACTGCTCCAGCCTTTAATGTGCAACATCCCCAGACAGCTTTCAATTAGATATGAAAATGTTTTCAGTTTGATCAGATTCTAAATTAATTCCAGCCTTCCCGGCCATTTACGTACATTTTAAACCAAAGTAAACACCGACTCTAATGTGCTGGAATAATAACACAAAGTCAAATGAAAGTGATTTGTGTCAGCACTTAACAATTACACTACGTGCTTGAGTTGTGCACATAAAAGCACAGGAAACAAGCTGCTTGCTGTGTAAATCTGTTTGGCGACACCTGGGAGCTGCTTGGCATCACATACTTCTTATGTTTTCAGGAGTTTTGTCGTTTTGTTTGTTCTACTTCTCCTCAGATTGCACACAGATTTATTTTGCCTCCCTGAGAAAACTTGTGATTTGTAGGTTTGCTTGACTTCACCCTCACAGACATGGTTAGTCACATGACCAGCCGAGATGCAGCATTCACCACGCTCTACAATCCTAATCCCACTGCTTATTCTGAAAGCCTTTGTTTCACTGCACTCCCAACCGGTCGCAGCACATGGCCGCCCCTTCCTGAGCCTGGTTCTGCTGGAGGTTTCTTCCTGTTAAAAAGGAGTTTTTCCTTCCCGCTGTTGCCAAGTGCTTGCTCATAGGGGATTATCTGATTGTTGGGGTTGTCTCTGTATTATTGTAGGGTCCTTACCTTAAAATATAAAGCACCTTGTGATTTGGTGCAGAACCAAGAGCAAAGAGAGGCTACAGTCTGACACCGCAGACACCCGAGCCCATAATTTCTCAGAATTATGGCTCATAAAAGTGAGGCCATTTAAGTGAAAAGTGAAAATTCCTGTCATGTTGAATATTAGCTGTTGTAACTATGTTGTAACTATTGCATGTTGTAACTATGGAAAAGCATGAAAGGCCCCCATTTAGGAGCTCTGGCTTTGAAATGCACACACGTACATGAATCTGGTGTCAAACAACATCTTGTTCATTCATTCCATAAAACTTACAAGCCTTTTCCAACCTTCTCAAAGCCTCCGTCCCCTTGCCAACTCTCTTTTCATTCTTCCATGTAGCTACTCCACCTTTCTCCCACCTCCCCATCTTCTCCTCTCTCCCTCTGTTTCCGTTTTGTTTCCACGGCAGCAAAAAATACACCAGTGAACATGAAAACAAGACTCGCTTGTATCAACATCACGGTCAGATGCAAAGACACCAGGCAGATTGGCAAACACCCAAACAACAGTATTTAAAGGTTCCACACTGAATCCGATGGTAAAAGTGAACTTTTGGAAAGAGATTTATTGGGACTGACAGCTGGGTGAATTGTACTTCTTGTTTTTCCACCGATTCTAAGAATACTCTGTGTTCAGAGGAGGAAACTGGCAAAAATGAAGTCATCTGACATTCTGTTGAGGTAAAGCACTGACTAAGATGTGTGTTACATAAGAGATGTTCCACGTTTGTTACCCTCAGAGAACTCTTGAGCTGCTGCCAAAGGTTCGATCAAACTGGGTATAATCTGCCTGTTAATAAGCATATGTTTCTGAACTCTGAACAGGAAAATACCTTACCAAGACACAGAAAGACTTTTATTCCCTGCGGTCAGCATGCAGAGCTTCTCCTCCTGGTTGAACATGGTCGGCTGTACTGTGAGAGACGCGCTGGCGTTCACTATTGGCCGAGCTCTGATTGCAGACACGGGACAAGAATGAGTAGAATCGTCTGCATGATTGTTATTACGTTTCTAAAAGTTTAAACATACCTGTAGAGCACAGCTTTATCTACCCCAAAAGCACCGACAATCAGGTCTGCAAGAAGAGGAAAGTGACTTAAATCAATAACTGAAATGAAACAAAGAGCAAGTGTTGATAGAGACGTGCTAGAGCCTTTTCTGCAGTACCTGGGTACCCGTTTTGATCTAGATCTTTGTTGCCTCGTACAGTAAAGCCAAAACTGGCTGGGAAAGAGCTGAACGCCCACTGGCCTGAGAGTGTCTGAGTGGGGGCGTCCTTCAATCCTCCAACGTGACCATTGTAGATTAAAACCAACCCCTGCTGGTCGCCTCCGCCGTACGGACAGCCGACAGCCACGTCTGGTCGTAAACAGAAAACAACACTTTATGTTAACTACATGTATATTATTATGCAGAGGACAGCGCAACATGTTTATTTTCCTTCAACAACAAAATAATAAAGAACAATTGTTATGGACCAGGCTCGGACCGACAGTTGTTTTTCAAGGAGCAGCCTTCAGTCATTTGCTCTGTTTATTGTTTGTTTACTTTGTTAGACTTTGGCTGAATCATGAATGAATGAAATGCAGACTCTGCCAGTGTGTCTGCTAGCTGGGCCAAGTTATCGTTCACATTTGGAAAAGCATCTGAGGTAGTTTAAACGAGTGCTGAAACATGAAGTCAATCACTACACCCTTTCCCTTATACTGACTCAGTCATGTAGGAAATCAGCAAGCAAAACATTTGGCTCCTGGTGCTGCACAAATGTGAGGATTCGCTGTTCCCTGTTTATAGGATTTTCTCCATCTTTTTATAGCATGAAACAACCAAAGAGGAAACTCATTAGAAAAATGGACACTTGGATGTAGATCTGCATGAAAGGAAGTACTTAATGGAACAGAAACCAAATCTAAAAAACAAACTGAGCGCAGTATTATTTCTGGTAGGCAACAAAGTCAACCTCAGCTAGCATTCCCAATACATCTGCTAATCTGCCAGCCCACAGTCAGTTGAGCTGGTGTACTTCTTATTTGCACACAAGAGGGCCACTTTTGGTTAAAGGCTTCACCACAGCAAGTAGCTCTGCAGATTTTGTTTCAGAAACATTTTCATTTATATTTGACACCAAAGGAATTTGTGTCTCTAGTTAGATTTAAACCAGGAACCTTCTGCTTGCCAAGAAAACCACTACACTATACTCTCATATCATATTGCCAAAATCTCCTATGGTGGCTCCTTTAGGGGTGCTTTAGAATTGATCCTGTTTCCCCAAGCTGCTTTGCAACCCACCTTTACCCCAGATGATCAATTTCATGCTATTTCTCACTTAATCAATGTTATGCTTTTTGTCAATTAGGCCTTTTCTGTTTCTGCAGATCTCCCATCACATATGCCTGTGGAATTTCAGGGAGGATCAAGAACAGAGCCATGCATCTGAAAATAAATGACTCCAGATGGAAAAATAATCTTACTTTAACTAAAAGTGGTCCCAACAGAAAAGGTGGCATGGTGGTGACTGATGTCTCAAAAAAAAGGCAGTTCTCCTGATGCACCAGTTTCCTCACACAGTCCAAAGACATGCATGTTAGGTTCAACAGTGCGCCTGTGTGGCTGTCTGTATCTACCATTAATACATACTGTATTAATGTATGATGAACTGGCAACTTGTCCAGGGTTTAACTCTCCCTCTACGCCAGGCTCCAGTTTTCCTGCACACCTAAGCTGTGTAAGCGGTAGGGCTGGGAAGAAGACTAATTACTACGGCTATATTTATACATCTGGCTACACTGACCTCCACAAACAGTACAGTGTAGGGCTGGGATTACGTCGACGCGTAAAATACGTTGACGTAAAAAATTTGCGTCGATGCGTCGTCACTTTCAAAAAACACATGGCGGCAGCGAGTAGCGATAACATGTCGACTTAAAACACGCAGTTCTACATTTTAACCGAAAAGGAAGTGATTCGGTCGTTTGCCGGCTTTGTAAGGATGAAATGGCCGATCATAAAACGACCGTAAGTTTTCAACTTTTTTACTAACGCTGGTTTTTACCCTTTAATTCATCCAGACACCCCCCACAGACATATACTCACTCATAGACAGAGATAAACACCCAACCTCCGTAAATTCAAAACTAATTTAAGCTGCTTAGCAGTAACATATATCATTAGATTCATCGATGCATCAAAAAATTAATCACTAGATTCATCGATTAGGAAAATAATCGTTTTGCCCAGCCCTAGTAAGCGGTTAAGAAAAGAAGTGGAAGTTATAGTAAACTAGATTCAGAAATGGGGCTATGACCTATAGTCTTATTTTGGCTCGTCCTGGTCTATATTCAACACATTCTCTATGTAGCACATTTACCATTGAAACCATCTTGGTTAAGGTCACCCAATGGGGCCAGAGAGGTGCCAAACCGACTGTAGGCCTGAAGACCCAGGAGGTGAGACTGACTTGGTTCCAACTGCAGAGGACCCTTCTGTAGATACACATACACTTTTCCCAACTCCTCCAGACGGCCGTTAGACCTCCGATGCATGAAAAGCGGTGCTCCCACCACCAGGTCATCCAGACTGGAGACAAGGGCAAGAAAACCAATTATGAAGCTTTATTCTTTCCCCATGAAGACAACAGGAAGACCCTGTACCTTCAATGACACCTCCACATGTATCCATAAAGAGTTGTTTAGATGTCTACCATGGTTAGACCTAGTAAACTGTATAGGCAGAGATCACCCTGATTAATTTCTCATGCACCCCAATCATTTTGTACAGGAAGAAGGTCTGACAGAAACCGCTCAGTTCAGAAAAGAGTAACAAGTTACTCTTGTACATGAAATAATTACCAGAAAAGTTTCAACATTTAAAGAAATAGATTTGATGTTGAAATATGAGTTTTAATATTTTTTTTAGCATTTTTTTTTTGCAAGTGCAATTGTTTAAAAAAGTATTGTGGAATTTTAGGGGGTTTTCAGAGGAAAAACACACTTCACAGGGTTAAATGAGGACAGGATGAGAAAATGAAGATATTAAAACAGACGATAAGGTACAAAGAGTGTAATTTGAGTCAAAGCCAGATAACCAGAGAATGACTTTGATAAACCCATTTAAAGCCCGGTGCTCCCCTTTTAGTATTTTCCCTTAAAACACAGTGAAATGAAAAAATGCACGTTCCAAAATTGAATCCTCCTTTTTCCCTTTTATGTAAATGATAGGAGTTCGTGGCATTGTGACTCAACATGAGGTTAACGTCATCAAACGTGATTTGCGGTGACTAGTTAAAAGGGCAACTCATATGAAAGCGTTAGCTGCTAGCTAGCTCGATAGCTGATTTTTGCATGTGTGGATTTCATCTGGCAATAATAAAGTCTCCCACTACATTTACATTTGAGCTTTCTCGCTAAGCCACGGCTACTTTTCTCACAGTCCAATCATGGATTTGATTTAAATGCCTGTTGTATTCAGTTTCATTTAGCACTACGCCACACTACAGTTACTAAATATGGCCTAACTGCCCTTTCACTGTGACTTCGAGTAACATTAACATTCTGGAAAAGCTTCTTCTTCTACGCAGATACTGTACAGTGTGTCGAGTGAGATTAACACTGTATCTGACATCATGACTGAAAGTGCAGAGAGGAACAAAAAAGGGTGTGGGCTTCAGATTGCTCTCAGGGTTTAACTTAGAAACAGAAGGTGCTACACTGTGACTCAGTGACCTTTTACTAGTAAATTTTGAAATTCTAAAGGAAGAAGGGGGACTGAGGAAGTGAGAAAAAGATCCCCTTGCACAGAACAAGAATACTCTCGGAGGGAAATTTTAATGACACATTAGAAAGTATGAGTAATTGAACCACTGTGGGAAATGTCCAAAAGTCACACTGTTGACCTCTGTTTCGATTACTTTTAGTTTCTTGTTCTAGCTGCTCGTATCTCACCCGCTTCCTTACTGCTGATATCTTGCGCCACCATGACAGTCACTTACCCGTCGTTGTTGATGTCAGTGGTTGCCATTGCATAGCCAAAGTAGGACCCCATCTGGAATGCATTACAAACAAGACCCAGTTAGCCTGTAATCACACCACAGTGCACAGATCCCTTTCTTTTCATTCATTTTCTCCCTCTATGTTTTCTTTTTATCTTTTGTACGCTCCACCACCACCCCCAGAAGCTTTCTTTTTCAATCTTTCAATCCCACAATCCCCTGGGGTCTCCTCTTCTCTCTTTTTCATGGGGTTCAGTGTTAACGCTTCTGTAAGTTTGAGTTGAAGTAGGGGGTCTGGGGTTTGACGACTACAACTCCTTTAAAGCACACCCCAAGAGAATGCTTGTGGGTCTTTGGCTTTCCGGGTTAATTTCATGCCATGTATGAGCATGTATGATAAATAAGGGTCACGTTACATCCTCGTTTGACTCTGATTTCAAAGTGATTTGTAGTATAGTGTCAACAAAGGGTTTCCAACACTGGAAGCCTTTGTGAAAAACAACACTGAACAGCTCATAACATAAATCACTGAGGCTCAGGATAAAGTTCAAATGCAACAATGTAAAACTCTGGCATTACTGTTTTGCCCCACACTCAAAGTCCTAAAAAACACAACCAAGTGCTCTGCTAATGTTCTTCTGAGGTTTGGTAAGCTGTGGTGAGAACAGCAAGCTAGGAAAAGTCAGCCACTGATGGCTTTTCAGTCATCAGCCACAACGTTTGGGGTTCCTTTAATAGCTCAACAAACTGCGTCAGGTTTGTAGAGATGAGGACGAGGCCACAAAGTGTGTGTTGTGACTATGTCGCTCTGCAACTTTGCTGCCAAGCGACCGAAGCTGTAGTTTTCAACAGCAAAGCAGCACGGCCTCCTGGAGAAAGGCTTTCTGGTGTGTTTTCACAGCTGATCTCTACATCACAGTGTGAGCACCCACAGAGAGACCAGCAACAGAGAGAGGAGCCTCATTAGCCGGGAGTTTGCACCAGATCACTCTCACTATGACCTGACAGTTTACCCGGCACCCTCCACCCGCAGACGGACACCTCTGAGGAGTTACTGGTGACCTCCCAGGCTGCGCCGCACACACATAAACGCACAATCGGCCATATGCTTTACCATGAGTCCACGTGTGACATGCTCTCGCATCAGCGAAGTCTAATGGCGTAACTGGTATGTCACAACTCAAGCAATACTGTCAGGTTTGTGTCACAAGAGTTTTTAGTTTCTGCATCTGTTCCCCTTCTACAGTTTGTCTGTTCCCCACCCTAAAGTGACTTCAGTGTTAGAGCCGAGGGACAAAATCTAAACTCAGATAAATTCATAAAAACAAAATGTGAGACAAAAATGGTCCTTTTCATTTACTAGTTTTAACCTACATTTTAAGCAAATACAATAAACACACAAGGAAAATTATTCTGAATGTATATCAAGCATGTACTCATATTTCCATTCCCTGATAGGTCAAAACGAGGAGCATCTCTGTAGGCCCTCTACAAATTACTCATCACCACCCCTAAAGAATGTTTTAATGATTGTAAAAGTCAACTTTGCAATCTAGCACTTACGTTTTCACAGGAAATCAAGTAGGTGGTTAGCAGAGGACATTTCTCACATTCAGCTGCACAGCATTAACATGTAATACGTCAAAAATAAAGCTTGATGACTAACTGAGCTAAATATCACAAGGTGATTTATCTGTGGGCGCTATTTAAAGAAAACGGGTTCAACACTGGTTCTCTTCAGCTCTTATTGTTTTTAAAAATGCACATCCTAAATCAACACCGTGACCACTGTCTCGGTGTCCGCTGAGTCTGGGTTTGATTAACAGCTATTAGAGACCATGAGCTGTGCATACTGCATCCTGCAACTCTGAGCCTGGCGCAGGCCTCTTCTCCACAACCCTCCAACCCTCCTTTGCAAATGCGACTTTAAATATAGGACCATACATGAAAACAGGAGTCAGGCAAAAAAACATCCAGTCACACTTGTACATACCTGCTCCCCTGTCAGGTTTAGCAGAGAATTCAGATCCCTTCCATTTAATATGGAAACCTATATTAGAACAGAAGAGAGTTATTCATTAAAAACTGTGCATTGATCCCTCACGTTGCATCGCGTTTCTTATTTGTACGCAAAAATAAAGAAGAACGTAGGAACTCCTTACTAAACCATACAGCATGAGTCCTTTTGGAACGCCCGTGACAAAATCTGTGAAAAGAAAATTACACAACAACGTAATTATCAGGCTAATAACACCTTTTTGTTACTACACAAACATGTGTGTCGAGACAAAGCAGCAATCCCTGCTCTCAGCCATGCACTTTGGCTCTCAGTACTGTAAATATGACCCTCACCTTCCTCACCATCCCCACTGAACTCGCCACTAGCCACAGAGTAACCTGCAGGAGAGAGAGAGGGAGAGGGTGAACAGCTTAAAGTGATGGATGCAATAAAATTTACCTGACTGTGTAACCCGCTGAAACATCAGAATATGTCATTTTTGTTTTTTAAATTGTTCTTGTAAGTCTTGGTAATCATGGGACCAAAAAAAGTAATTCTTACTGTCAATCATCAAAAGCGTATTTGCATTTTTCCCAAAAAAAATAATCCGAAATAATAATGTAACCTTTTTTTTATTAACCTTCAGAGGTCTAAGTCGGTGGTGACCTCACCTGTAACCCTAACTCTAACGATCAGAATATGTCATTCTGATGTGATGTTTAAGTAAAGTCCTTAAACATCACAGATCATCACAACTTAATAGATGACAATTCATCCCAATAAAGCTGAAAGTGTGTTTTGTTGACCAAGACTGCATGAACCCTACAGCAGGTACTGGTAAATTATATGTCAAACTTTATCATAAATTTTCAGTGTTTCGTAGGCATTGTTAATCATTCTTCTGTTATTCACACTGTAGATAGAATTATATACAGATATAGATAAACAGTTACATGTTACAGTAACAGTTACATGTGTATATCATTCTGTTGTTAAGGCTTTATAAATAACCAACCTATCTAACTACTGTAATTTCCGGACTATAAGCCGCTTCTTTTTGCACAAGCTTTGAACCCTGCGGTTTATTGTCCGGTGCGGCTTTTCTAAGGCTTTTTCATGATTTTCGATCGTAAGAGGATTTATTTTAGTTTGTTCCGCCATTTTGCCTGGCGGAAAGGAATGTGATCAGACACGGAAAAGAGTGATATGTTGGTCACATGTCCCTCCGCCAGCCAAAGTAGTGCCATACGAATTAGCGCGAAAAAGAGACTAGATTAGCAAGCTGGCTCTCGCTGGCCCTGTACCCATATCTGCAGCAGGTCTCCAAGGTGAACAGCCTCTGGCATGTTAGAACAAGGCAGCTAAGGGAAGGCGGGCCGTGCACATCCATAACTTCAGGATAAGGATTGGCTCTAAGGGCTGGGTCGGTCGGGCGGCGGTGCAC